>JAMPIV010009133.1:0-114172 GCA_024509875.1 Oreohelix idahoensis
ACAGGCCCCTGTCATCAGCTCAATGTCATGTCTTCTTCATCCCCTCCCTGTTTTCTTCTCTCTGTATTCTTCATCCCCTCCCTGTTTTCTTCTCTCTGTTTTCTTCATCCCCTCCCTGTTTTCTTCTGTCTCCCAATTCATCTCTTACCCTGGGGGTTCACTCTTGAATGATTTCATTATGTTTCTTCAATATGTGTCATATGGCATCTACGCGTCTTCTTGTCCTCTCGTTGAACCGGCGCTTGTCTGGTTCTTGTCATCTCTTGTTCCACTGGCGCTTGTCTGGTTCTTGTCATCTCTTGCTCCACTGGCGCTTGTCTGGTTCTTGTCATCTCTTGTTCCACTGGCGCTTGTCTGGTTCTTGTCATCTCTTGTTCCACTGGCGCTTGTCTGGTTCTTGTCATCTCTTGTTCCACTGGTGCTTGTCTGGTTCTTGTCATCTCTTGTTCCACTGGTGCTTGTCTGGTTCATGCCATCAGTTCTCCTACATGCCTGTTTCCAGGTAGTTGTCTTGTCCTTGCGTTCTACGGTCTCTCTCTATCCCTCTCATTCTCTGGGAATTCAAGAGCACAGACATTTAAAGTGTCATCAAGAGTTTTCTACCATGCATGTTCTGTTCATCTCCAGCTTCTTCTTCCTATCTTTTCTTCCACTGAAGATATATTTTGTTATTTTTTGGCTTTGCCAAAATGGGCCCGCCTCAACCCCCTCGAGTGTAACAGAGGTTATAGAGCCGAAACAATTTTCTGACGGAGGGACCACTTCTGATGAACAGATTACCTCCTGCTGAGGTGCTTTGTATAGTGCTTGCCATGATCACAAACGTTCAGTAGTAAAGAATGTGTAATGATCGATCCATGCAACTAAATTTGGCTAACTCAATTTCACGACTCAATCTTCGGTTGCTAAAAATTGACATGATTGAGTTATGTATCTCAGCTCATTATTCTGTATGAAGCTTTGAACGTTATCTAGGACAAGCCAAATCTGGACACTTGCGCATTAAAATTCCACAAACCAATTTTTATGAACATCACAAAGCCGTAATTCTCATACATTATTTTCATAGCCTACTCTTTTGCACGTTCTCAAAGGGTTTTTGGTTGTTGTTTTCAAGAGCTATATCATAAACAAGAATCTGCTTTCTGTTTACACAAAATGGTAAATCTAACCCCAGGGAGCCAAATCTAGATCGTTGAGATGGAGCAACCAATTCTAGACGTCCAACTGGCATATCAGAATCATCGGAGTTTATAATGGCAAATACGTTTAAGGCAATTTACTTGCGTCTATAAAACAGCGAACGTCCATGAAACAATGCAGTCTTATATTCCGAGTAGACCTCGGTATGGAATGTTCTCAGTCATTGTTTTTTTCTTCTTTAAATGACAAGATTGCGTTTGTCTGATGTCGTGCTTTACTCCCATAGCTTAAGTTACGATAAGATCTTTGTGCAATGTAGCTATTTCAACCGTAACAGCATTGCTAGATTTCCGTGGGCATCTGCGCACGGCAATCAAGTTCTGCAAATCTTTTTCGATGTCGGCAGTAACATTTTTGGGATTGGACACCCGCCAAGCGTGGGACTAATGGTTGGGGCGGGGGAAGAAATGTTACAGATGTTATCATTCTTTATTCAAGGCATATTTCACTCTATTATTTCTTTTTTATTACTCTATTGTTTTCTGCTTTTTATTCCTGATATTTTTTTCTTTTATTTCTTTCTTTCCTTCTGCATTTGTTTGTTTCTTCTTTATTTCAACAGACGACTTCACGACTGGAAGTTTTTTTCCCTTCATGTCTCTGGCAATCTCTCATATCTTTTTCTCTGTGTCTCAAACACATATATATGTGCATGTCGTAGATTTTCGATAGGAGAATTAAGACTAGGTTTGGTCCCTTCTGAATAGGTTTGAATAGGTGATAGACTCAGTGAGAGTTAGTGAAAGGTAATAGAATTTCCACACACGTGAGATGATAGATTTTGATATAGTAGCTGTCTCTGAAAGCGAAAAGAATTCTTCTCTCTCTCACCTATCTTCTACAACAGTTGTTACAGCGTCAGACAGACTACACCAATATACATATTACGTATATTTCTATCACTCACAGGCACGCACATACACGTGACGACAGGTAAACACACAGACGTGGGAAAACTATAACAATGATATATATATTATCTAGAACGAGCTGACCAAACACTATTATTAAGTTCAAGAGCGATTTTAATATCAGGAAAAAATCGGCTCACAACATCAAAGAAAGTACATCAAGGAGAATACATATACACATAGTCATAAAAATTCAAGGAAATGTTGCAAGGATGATAGCCCCCTTATAGTGTTAACTCTAGGTTTAGCCCCGCCCCGTTAAGAGAACAGATGATGGCGCCAGAGTCACAGATACATAGGGTTTGATTCTAAGAGTTTTCGTTGTTTTATCTCGTAATTATATGCACAGAGTTTGAAAAAAAAATCTGATTTAACCTAAGACAAAAACCCAAGAACTCTAGCCTTAGCAACAAATTATGCAGATTGAAAAAAAAATTAGGACAGCAACAGGGTGTCAAAGATATAATAGTGAAAATATCACTCAAACCAGCGTACACTCATTCATTCCGCCATGGCCTCTTATACATGTACTCACGACTTGGCTCGCTGCCTCTTGGAACACACTGATTTTAGATCTTCACACGGACTCAAAAAATGCAGTCTTCTGCCAAGAAGTCCCCAGTTCCAAAAGACGTATCTAACTTGGAGTCTCCGGGAACGACTACTTGGGTGTGCAAATTTGTTCAAATGTCTGATTAAGTCACCTAAAATTATTCCAGGCGCGGGAGTTAGCAGAGCACAGTGTCAATAGCGTAGGTTTCTAGAAATGATGAATGTCAGGTCGGTGCCTTCCCTCAGTATAGGATTCACTTTAGTCACACCACCGATTTGTCCACAAGAAATATATATATATATAGTCGGGAAATGTTAGTTAATACTAGAAGTATTTCGCGCCACCAGGCAGAAAGATTACGTAGAGTTTTCTAGAAGAAATTAAGATCTGGCTCCAAGGTCCAGTATTTATCATTACAGTCTTTGAAAACCCGTTATTGGGATATAGTATTTCTGGCTAACTCGGGTTGCATATGCACTGTTAGACCAGTGGTACTTAAGAAACCCACGTGGTTCAAAATAAGGACTGTCTATTTCTTCACAAGTATGGAAACTACTACTAGGTGCTGGTAAAGTTAGGGTCACCCCAAACTTTCACTGTGTGGAGGAAAAATAACACATATAATATAATAAACAGAATATGTACTGGTTATAACTTACGTTTAAACTTGCAAGCAGAGAGCTTTGCTTATCATTTAAACTTCCCGTGACGTAAGTTATATTTAAAAATCAGCAATCCTCATGAATTAGGAACAAGTGCGTATTCCGTCACCATTCATGAGGCTCGATTCTAGAGTTTATACGTTAGTTTAGAAAAATACACTCGACTGAGTATTAGCGGTTAAATTAAATTCATAAATAGCTACAATTGCCGTTATAAGCTAGAAATTTTAATTTTATTCTGCTTTCCACTGAATGCTTCCCTAGAAAATATAATAGCCTACCACTTTATTTCTCTTCTGCGCTAAAGAAATAGATTAAAATGAATTAAGCGATTTAACACTTTAACACTCACAAAATCTATATATCTATCATATTAATTACCTCAACCACAGAATTACAGGTAGTCGCACAACTTAAGAATAAAATGCTGAAAGTATTTCTGGAATTCTAGAAGTTCGACAAATTGCCGAAACAAACTGAAATACTTCGCTAACAGCTATTCTGTTTTCGAGCAACCTATCTACTGTGAGTCTATGAGCGAGAATGAAATTAAAGTTTCAAACTTGGCCAATATCTTTAAAATCGGACACAGGATCCTAATCTTATTTCGCCAAGCGAAATAGTCTCCCCCGTCCGTATAACACCTTCGTCCGCTTATCGCGTGACGTAACAGCCATCAGTGGCCGAGGGCTTGCATGAGTTGCAAATCTCAGACCACCGTCTGCAGTGCGGAGTGGATTTTCACGCTAAGCCGAGTTTTTTCCTGACGAAAAACCTCATGCGTTTAGTGAAATGCAGACTCTCTGTCTACTTTCCATGTCCCTCGGGTGAATTTTCACGCCCCAGGCCAGAGACCCTCAGACGAATGTCTAGCGAATGCTGTAAATTCACGCCTATCGTCCGACCAGCGCGACTGACATGTACGCAATACCACCCAGGTGCGATTCTCAGTTTTAGAGAAAGGAAAACAGGTAAAGTTTGCGAATTATATGAAAATAATATTCGCAAAACGAATGGATGAAAAAATATACAGGAAAAAAAGAAATACAGAGATAATAAAAGAGAGAATTCGGGTGAAAGAATAGGAAGAAGATGTAGGAAATTAAATGAATATAAACCCTACGTGACAGAGCCTCCCCCCTTTAAGATATGGAAGCACTCCATGTCTACGTTATGGAGTTTAATTTCCTATAACCGTAGCTTCGGGGTGTCTGTCTTCTTCCCTCTCCTCTTCCCCCTCCATCTCTGTCCAATTCCTACTCAAGTCCACTCCTCAAAGTTTCCTTCCCCTGGAATGTCTCATATGCGCGCTTGAAAGAGCGTCGCCGCTTCTGACATTTTTGAAAGATTTCCTCTGATAGCGGTGGAATATCCTTGCCACTATCGTCATCTTCGTCAGTTTTGGCGATCGTCAGGAGATGGTCGGAGGTTGGCACTGGTTTTTCCAAGTATCTCTTTAAGAGATTTAAATGGAAAACCTTCTCCTTTCCTTCAATAGAGATCTGGTAGTTAGCCTTAGAAATCTTTTTCAGGACGGTAAACGGCCCTTGCCATCCGATCTTCAGTTGGTTGTTCTCGGTAGGGAGCAACACCAAAACTTTCTCTCCTGCTTCCAGTTCTCTCTCTTCCGCGACTTTCCTGTATCGGTTAGCGTGCTTGGTGCGTGCTCGCTTAAAGTTAGTCGTTGCTAGGTCCCACCCTAGTTTCAACCGTTCCTTTAAAACCGACACATATTTACTGGCTGAGACAACTGTCTCATCAGCCTTCTCGTCTGTCAGAGACTGAAGTAAGGCTTCAAGCGGGCCCTTAATGGGTCTGCCGAATAAGAGTGTAGCTGGCGGAAATCCTGTGGAAGTATGAGGAGATTCTCTGTAGCCAAATAATGCTGCAGGAATACAGAGATCCCAATCTTCAGGTTTCACTTGTGCCAGCTTACTTAGCATCATGGTGAGGTTTCCATTAGCACGTTCCACGAGCCCATTTCCGGCCGGAGTATATGGCTTAGTGTGGATGTGCTGGGTCCTCAAGATCTTAACGATCTCATCCATCAACAGGTTTCGGTATGGAGATCCATTATCCGTCAACACTTGCTGAGGGAATCCCAACCGAGTGAAAATCTGCACGAGGGCTTCTGCGACATGCTTGGCATCTGCGCATGTTAGCGGGATAGCTTCTGCCCATAAAGTGCATGTATCGACTAAAGTCAGGATGAACCTGTTCCTTCTTTTAGTCCTTTCGAAAGGCCCTAAAATGTCGATCACAACCCGTTCGAATGGTGTTCCCATTATTGGCATTTCACCCATGTGGACTGGGGGTGCCCGTTGCTTGGGTGGCACACGTTGGCACTGGGCACAGGATTTGACATATCTGATAATATCAGTATTTACTCCTGGCCACCAATAATGAGTGGTTATACGTTGGTTTGTGGCGTTCTGTCCCATATGTCCGCTAAAGGGAAGAGAGTGCCCCATTTCTAGGATTTGGCTTCTGTACTGTTTCGGTACTAGGAGCTGGTTGTAACCTTGGTCAGGCTTGCCCGTTCTCCGATAAAGTACGCCATCCTCAGAAAAAATGTCCCCGTGCTGTTTTGGTTCCTTCGCCATGGGCAGTTTCCTAAAGCAGGGTGCCAAGGTAGGGTCCTTGTATTGCGCTTCTTTAAGTTCCATAGGTAACAAATTTGGCGCAGGCTCCCGTTCCTTCTTGGTTTGCCCTCTTATAGTTACTGCTGCCACAATCGGCTCTTCCGGTTTCCCAATACACACGTATCTCCCGCCAAGTATGACTGGGTAGATGGGATCATCCATAACAGCCGCTTTGATCACACCTCGGACAAAGTCAGAGTGTATCTCCACCAATGCGATGGGAAGCGCTGTAGGTGCATCACTCTTACGAACTCCACAAAGTTTGACGGTCTCTCCTGTCTCTTGACCGGGTTTAACCAGGTTTCTGGCAACAATGCAATCGTAAGAAAGCCCCGTGTCAAATAAGCAAGAAGTTTGAGAACCGTTCAAAATAACAATACCTCGCGTTGAAGGTCTATCCCCAACAGGTTGGGAATCACTGTCAATAATTCCGCCTTGCGAGACTGTCAATAAGCATCCGATGCGTTTTGGCTCGGTGTGCTCGGTCTGATCATATGTCCCGTGCTCAGGGGTTCTCCCTTTGCCACCTTGTCCTTTCTGGCTGCGCTGCCATGTAGGGCGGTCGGGTTGATCAGGCTGTTTGGGGTGGTTGATGTACTTGTTTTTGTAGAACTTGGATTTTTCCGGAGGGGGGTTTTGAGGTCCAGTTTCTCTGTGGTTATTTTGTTTAGAAGCCTGAGAAGATTGCTCTAGGTTGTTTTCGAAAATGCTCCTCTGTCGGTTTCCGCTTTGTGGCCGGTAGTTCAGCCAGCGCATTGTGATAACGCTCAGACTTTTCCAAAATGTCTTCAAGTTTTTCTGCCCCCTGCTCAGCGAGAAATCTCCGGGTATCAGCAGACAAAGTGTTCTTTATTTGTTCAGTTAGAACAAGTTCCTCAAGACCTTCATAGGTAGAGGGGAGCTGCGAAAGCTCAAGGCACTTTGTTAGATATCCCTTAAGACGAGATGAGAACTGGTGAAAAGTTTCAGAATTCTCTTTCCGGCTGTTGCGAAACAGTTGCAAAAACTTGCGAGCGTTCATTTCAAAGCGCTCCAGTAACGCTTTCTTCAACACATCGTAGTCGTCTTGTTGGCTACTTTCCAGCTTAGAATAAACATCATAAGCAGAACCTTTTAGGGCCTGGGAAAGTTTCATATTCCAACGCGACCTCTCTAACCCGTACAGAGTTGCAATTTTCTCAAATTTTTCTAACCATGTGTCAATCTTCTCATTTGGACAAGGAAAAGATTCAAGAGTGAAAGACATAGCATTTAGTTGAAGAGATTGAGTGTTAGCAGGGTCAGTTAAGGAAGAATGAGGAGAAGACTCTCCATTGCTGGAGGTAGAGGCAGCCCCACGACTTTGGAACTCTAGAGCTTTAAGTGCCAGCTCATGCTGTCTCTCCTCCCTCTCCTTCTCGTGCTGTCTCTGCTTCTCCTTCTCTCTTTCCTCATGCTGCATCCTGCAAATTTCCATTTCCTCGTCCATCTTCTTCTGCTGTAAAGCTTCGGCTGCTTCTTCTTTTCTCCTAGCTTCTTCTTCTTTCCTCTCCGCGTCATATCTCTCAAGTTCGTCTCTGACAAAAGCTTTCGCTTCCTCTCCTTCCAGTCCCTCCTCTCTCGCTTCATCCCTGAGGAGTTGTCTAAGCTTTGCCCTCTCGGCCATATTATGTCAGTGACTGAGACACGTGGAGATAGAAAATAGGAAAAAGAATAACCTGGTTCCTACCACTTACGAGAAAAAAAAAAACCAAAAATTCAAAAGATGATATCCTTAACCCTGGGATACCTCCTCCAAAATAAAATCTAACTATCGCTGCTATTATCGGCAATAAAGCACTTAATGCAAAACACGACTACGCCAACTAAATGGTAGTTAAGATTACTTCTGAAAAATAAGTTGCTACAGTGGAAAAGCAAAATAATTATTGCAAAAATTAAAGAGAAAAATAATCCCTTAATTATAAAATCCACTCTAAGTTCGCCCCTGAAGTCAGATAGGGTAAGGGAGGCAATTAATCTGGACAAATAGTCCGAAACGCACTCCTTAACTTAGTTCAAACACCTTCCTGCTTCAGAACCCTTGTGAATGTTATACACTCACAACTTTACCAGCGTTTAGTATTACAAAATCAGTAATTAACATATATTCCGACAATCAACCTGTAACTGAAATGTATATTATTTCTTAATGCTGTGGAAAAAAACTTATCAGTTTGTGTGGTCAGCACGCCCGTAAACAGATCGTTAGTCTAGGGGATAAATTATTTTAAAAAGATACAAAACTCACAAGACATCACACTCTTACTCTATTACAGAATAAAGAATCTTAAATACAAAATCCAGATAGACGAGTCCACGTTTGTCGTACTCGTCTTCCTATTCTAAGTTCAAAAATCCTACGGACGAGAACCCATTTGTCGTAGATTTTCGATAGGAGAATTAAGACTAGGTTTGGTCCCTTCTGAATAGGTTTGAATAGGTGATAGACTCAGTGAGAGTTAGTGAAAGGTAATAGAATTTCCACACACGTGAGATGATAGATTTTGATATAGTAGCTGTCTCTGAAAGCGAAAAGAATTCTTCTCTCTCTCACCTATCTTCTACAACAGTTGTTACAGCGTCAGACAGACTACACCAATATACATATTACGTATATTTCTATCACTCACAGGCACGCACATACACGTGACGACAGGTAAACACACAGACGTGGGAAAACTATAACAATGATATATATATTATCTAGAACGAGCTGACCAAACACTATTATTAAGTTCAAGAGCGATTTTAATATCAGGAAAAAATCGGCTCACAACATCAAAGAAAGTACATCAAGGAGAATACATATACACATAGTCATAAAAATTCAAGGAAATGTTGCAAGGATGATAGCCCCCTTATAGTGTTAACTCTAGGTTTAGCCCCGCCCCGTTAAGAGAACAGATGATGGCGCCAGAGTCACAGATACATAGGGTTTGATTCTAAGAGTTTTCGTTGTTTTATCTCGTAATTATATGCACAGAGTTTGAAAAAAAAATCTAATTTAACCTAAGACAAAAACCCAAGAACTCTAGCCTTAGCAACAAATTATGCAGATTGAAAAAAAAATTAGGACAGCAACAGGGTGTCAAAGATATAATAGTGAAAATATCACTCAAACCAGCGTACACTCATTCATTCCGCCATGGCCTCTCATACATGTACTCACGACTTGGCTCGCTGCCTCTTGGAACACACTGATTTTAGATCTTCACACAGACTCAAAAAATGCAGTCTTCTGCCAAGAAGTCCCCAGTTCCAAAAGACGTATCTAACTTGGAGTCTCCGGGAACGACTACTTGGGTGTGCAAATTTGTTCAAATGTCTGATTAAGTCACCTAAAATTATTCCAGGCGCGGGAGTTAGCAGAGCACAGTGTCAATAGCATAGGTTTCTAGAAATGATGAATGTCAGGTCGGTGCCTTCCCTCAGTATAGGATTCACTTTAGTCACACCACCGATTTGTCCACAAAAAATATATATATATATATAGTCGGGAAATGTTAGTTAATACTAGAAGTATTTCGCGCCACCAGGCAGAAAGATTACGTAGAGTTTTCTAGAAGAAATTAAGATCTGGCTCCAAGGTCCAGTATTTATCATTACAGTCTTTGAAAACCCGTTATTGGGATATAGTATTTCTGGCTAACTCGGGTTGCATATGCACTGTTAGACCAGTGGTACTTAAGAAACCCACGTGGTTCAAAATAAGGACTGTCTATTTCTTCACAAGTATGGAAACTACTACTAGGTGCTGGTAAAGTTAGGGTCACCCCAAACTTTCACTGTGTGGAGGAAAAATAACACATATAATATAATAAACAGAATATGTACTGGTTATAACTTACGTTTAAACTTGCAAGCAGAGAGCTTTGCTTATCATTTAAACTTCCCGTGACGTAAGTTATATTTAAAAATCAGCAATCCTCATGAATTAGGAACACGTGCGTATTCCGTCACCATTCATGAGGCTGGATTCTAGAGTTTATACGTTAGTTTAGAAAAATACACTCGACTGAGTATTAGCGGTTAAATTAAATTCATAAATAGCTACAATTGCCGTTATAAGCTAGAAATTTTAATTTTATTCTGCTTTCCACTGAATGCTTCCCTAGAAAATATAATAGCCTACCACTTTATTTCTCTTCTGCGCTAAAGAAATAGATTAAAATGAATTAAGCGATTTAACACTTTAACACTCACAAAATCTATATATCTATCATATTAATTACCTCAACCACAGAATTACAGGTAGTCGCACAACTTAAGAATAAAATGCTGAAAGTATTTCTGGAAGTCTAGAAGTTCGACAAATTGCCGAAACAAACTGAGATACTTCGCTAACAGCTATTCTGTTTTCGAGCAACCTATCTACTGTGAGTCTATGAGCGAGAATGAAATTAAAGTTTCAAACTTGGCCAATATCTTTAAAATCGGACACAGGATCCTAATCTTATTTCGCCAAGCGAAATAGTCTCCCCCGTCCGTATAACACCTTCGTCCGCTTATCGCGTGACGTAACAGCCATCAGTGGCCGAGGGCTTGCATGAGTTGCAAATCTCAGACCACCGTCTGCAGTGCGGAGTGGATTTTCACGCTAAGCCGGGTTTTTTCCTGACGAAAAACCTCATGCGTTTACTGAAATGCAGACTCTCTGTCTACTTTCCATGTCCCTCGGGTGAATTTTCACGCCCCAGGCCAGAGACCCTCAGACGAATGTCTAGCGAATGCTGTAAATTCACGCCTATCGTCCGACCAGCGCGACTGACATGTACGCAATACCACCCAGGTGCGATTCTCAGTTTTAGAGAAAGGAAAACAGGTAAAGTTTGCGAATTATATGAAAATAATATTCGCAAAACGAATGGATGAAAAAATATACAGGAAAAAAAGAAATACAGAGATAATAAAAGAGAGAATTCGGGTGAAAGAATAGGAAGAAGATGTAGGAAATTAAATGAATATAAACCCTACGTGACAGTGCTTATATAACTATTATGTTTCCTAGTATCTCACACAACCTCTGCTACACTTGTTTTACAAATAACATCTCCCACCTAACTACTCTCTAACACAGGTATGTTCTATTAACACACACACATAAACACATAATATCATCTACCTCCTCTGAAACACAGACATCCTCTACTTCACACAGACTTAACTTACATACCTCCTCACTAACACGGATGGACATTCTCCATTCACACACACATAACCTCACCAATCTTCTATTTAACACAAACATTCTTTATTCAAACACAAAAATCCTCACCAACCTTCTATTTAACACAAACGTTCTCCATTCAAACACACATATCATCACCAACTTTCTTTTAACACAACCATTCTTTATTCAAACACATATATCCTCAACAATCTTCTATTTAACACAAACATTCTCCATTCAAACACACATATCCTCACCAACCTTCTATTTAACACAAACATTCTCCACTCAAACACACATATCCTCACCAACCTTCTATTTAACACAAACAATCTTTATTCAAACACAAATATATCCTCACCAACCTTCTGTTTAACACAAACATTCTTTATTCAAACATACATATCCTCGACAACCTTCTATTTAACACCACAAACATTCATTATTCAAACACACATATCCTCACCAACCTTCTTTTTAACACAAACATTCTTTATTCAAACACACACATATCCTCACCAACGTTCTCTTTAACACAACTATTCTTTATTCAAATATAAATGACATCACAGAAAACATTCACCACAATGTCCACAATTCCCTTGATGTTGATGACCTGACCATGTTAACTTCAGAAGAATACATCATGACAGCAAAAGTGCGCATGCAGGATTCACTGCTAGCCCTTGAAGGTTGGCCCAGAAAGTGGTAGCTCAAAATCAATGAACAAAACAACGCACACTTTTTTACTTTGTCCAACAAACCACAGCAAGCAAAGCTACAACTAAATGGGCAGGTAGTATGAGAAGAAGAAACACCAACATACTTAGGAATCACAATAAACTGCCGCTTAACATGGAAATCACAGATAACAAAAACACAGCTAAGGGCAAAACTTCGCATGGCCATCATGAAAAAGTTAGCTGGTACCACATGGGGTGCTGATGAGAATATCCTCAAAAAGCTGTACACAGGCAGAGTCAGGCCTGTAATGGAATATGGCATCACAGCTTGGTCGACGGCACCAAAGTCAAATTTTGACAGAGTAAACAGACTCCAAAACCATGACGCACGTATTATAACAGGGGCCCTAAAATCCACAAAAATTAACCACATGGAAAACATTACAGGGCTACAGTCAATGGAGGACAGACGTGACAGCAGAGTCTTACAACAAGCTGAAAAATTTAAGAGACACCCTATGTTCCAGAGGCTAGGAAGAGGCAGGTTCAAGTGACCTAACTTTGTGGCCCATTAAAAGAAAAATTTAGCAAAAATACCATGCTAGCAAGCTCAGTCGCCAGGAAAATCCCAACAACTATGCCACTGTGGAAAATAAGATGCTTTCATGAGCTAAAACCTGATATTCCAGGCATTGAAAGTAAGGGACCACAGACAGAAACACAAATAAAGTGTATAGCAACCAAATATATTGACCAAAAATTTCCAGAAAAGCTTTGGACATATGCATATACTGATGGTTCTAGAGACACACACGCACGCACGCACGCACGCACGCACGCACGCACACACACACACACACCCACACACACACACCCACACACCCACCCACACACCCACCCACCCACACCCACCCACCCACCCAACAACAACAAAATGATATAGAGACAACTTACGAAATGGCAAAGACTACTATAAATGCTACATTCAAGACCAAATGGGAAAAAGAGCACCCAGGCCATTTAAAACATGATGCGTATCATCGGCTATCTAGGAGAGAACAGGTCACCATTTTTCGGCTACGCACTGGACACAACAGATTGAGATACCATCTATACCGCAAGTACAACACTGGTGCAACAGATCTCTGCACCTGCGGCGCCAGCCCGATGATAGCCAAACACCTGATGCAGTCCTGCCCAACCTACAGCAGTGAACGGAATAGCATATGGCAACAGCCCATTTCTTTCAACGAAAAACTGTTTGAAGATGTCAGGAACCTTGAGTTTACTGCCTTTATTAGAGTAATTAATGTGGAAGTCTGAAGGCGAACGAGGAAAAAGAAGTAGAAACACACATATCCTCACCAACCTTCTAATTAACACAAGTATTCTCCATTCAAACACACACAACCGATAACCGACAGTATCTATCAACGCTGATCGGCCTAACAGTCCTTTTACGGACTAGTCATTTTCGGGGTTACTTCATGCTAGCTGATAGATGCTAGTAGTTCTTTTCAATGCTTAGAGTTTATCAACACAGCGCTTCAGTTAACAGAGATCACTAATTTTTTAGTGGCGAAGTGTACTCCGATATAACCAAATGACTTAAGTATAGGTTGAAAGGTACGTGCCTAGCCACAAGAATGCAGAATCCGCAAACAAACAAACACAAATTAAAAAAACACATATCCTCACAAACCTTCTACCTAACAGAAAACATTCTCCATTCCCACACACATAACCCCAACAAACACTTTTGAAACACAGACACTTTTTACTTCACATTATCATCACTGTAACCTCTCTCCCCCTTCACTTCTCTCTCATTGCCTGCCGTATACTTTCACACCTTTGTCATCAACACTATGATCCTTTAAATGTTTGGCAAGCCGGAATAGAATGAATACCTGGGAAAGAAACTGAAGCGCATACTTCAATTCAACAAGTTTCAGAATGACAGTAAAGCCACAGGAAAAGCCTAGATCTACAGTTTTAGATATTGCCAAGGGTTATTTAGCTTGGCATTGGCTGCGAAAGAGATCGGAAGCTATAGTTAAACAACAAGAAGGAAGGACGAAAAATCACGGCATTCAAAACATGTTACGACTATTGATTATCGACATTTATAGTTCTCCAATGTCACGTGATACTCATGCTTATTCATGCTAGCTAGGCGTAAGTATCACGAACTACCCGAAAACGGATTATTCTAGCAAACACCAAATACATTCCATATATTTATACCGTTGTGACAAAATGGGGCGATCATCCTCGATCTTTGTTTCACTCCGGCAGTATCGGTACATTTGTGGTACTGATTTTATTGTGTGCTTTCATTTACCGCACTTTATTTCTTTCTTTTTCTGCTATGTATAGCAGATATTATGTATTTTCCTTCTTACACCCTTCTCAGGGATAAGTAGACATGTATGTTTGTTGTCCATTTCTCCCTACATTGCAAGGAGTGGCAGCAACCTAACCATGTTGGCTATCGTGGGCGCAGCGATATCAGTATAGAGATCCCAGACACGTGTAAGAGGCCGATTCAAGTCTCTTTTATTCATCTGAGCAACAAGTATGTGAGCCAGGATTGGCGTAAGTTGTGATTTACATTTCATATTTTATTACTAACATGTGAACTTATATATATATATATATATATATATATATATATATATATATATATATATATATATATATATATATATATATATATATATATATATATATATATATTACCATGTGGATTTTAATATGTGAAACTCGCTAGTGGATGTCAAAGTCATTTGAGGCTGGCAATCTCAGCGTATGGAATGATGATACATGAACCACCACTGCACGGACTGGTGATTGCTTCATTGCTAGTGTCGTAGAGATAACTAAAAGCATAAAGTAGTTCCAGGTTCCATACGAAGCAGGGAGAGAAAGATGAAAGAGATGATGTACATTCTAAGTATAATACTTACATTTTCAAAGCAGTGTAAATGTCCTTATAAACAAAGTCACTTTAAAATTAATGTAAGTTTTCAAGCTTTAAACCAGCGTAAATGTCTATGTGAAAATATTCATTTTAAAGTAATGGAAGTTTCAAACTTTTCAATCAGCGTAAAACATAAATGAAAACATATTCAATTTATAATGTGAACACTTTTCAATCAGTGGAGATGTATCAGTAAACAGACTCTATCTGTATTATTAACATTTTCCTTTAAATATAAAGTAACTATGAAAGCTATTCTATTTAAATGTAAATAAAGTTTTATCCCGAGGGATTAAATGTAATTCTCATCGAGGGTAAAGTCTGAGTTAATTGGGATGGTGGTATGGGAAGATAGGAACCCATAACAATGGGGTGGAAAACGCCATACTCAGAAGAACGTTTCGTTCTATTCTTTTACCATAGTTATTGGTGGTACCAGCAGAAAGTACTATCTCTGGAACAAGAAGGGAACCGTGGCCTAAGCTTTAAGAGTAAATCAGGGGTGGGGGCTTGAACGAGCTGAAATTAATAAGTACTTAAATCTTTCACAAAAGCGTCGGCAGAATTACAGAGTTAACATACTCAACCAAAGAAGTATTGTTCTCGCTTATTCTGAATATCTTGTGAAGACTCCCTGGAGATAGAAGCGTTTTGTTTCTTCTATCTACATCTCTGCCAAGAGTAATATTGTGCGAAGGTAGATACCTTTGAAGCCCATATTAGATACTCTTGAGTTTTGGTCACTGTTGGACCACTACTGCAAAGCAGGGGAGGCAATACCGTCACAATCATCAGCACTTCGAGAAAATACGGAAATAGCTAAATTGAACGCTCACTAAAAGAACGCACAATGGCTGGGTGGTTAGAGCGCTGGCCTCTCGAAGAAAAGGTACTGAGTTAGAAACATGGTGGTGTCGCGATCATGTCTACCCAGCTGTAAATTGGTACTTGACTCTGTTCTTACGTTAGGGAAGGCAAAGGCAGCGCGGAAGGGAAATACTCACCCTACCTCGCGGAGCTGGATCTAGTATTGTGATGTCTCTAACACTTCACTTCCCTATGGAAGTATCTGATATGGGACTACATTTATCTTTTCTTTTTTAAAACCTAGAAAACATTTTTATAGAAAATGGAAGATGATAGAGAACTTGAAAGAAGATGCCAAAATGCCAGCGCAGTGACTAACCAACTGTCACCACTACCCTAACATTCTAATATATGTAGAAACAAAAGGATAGTTGATCAATAGTATCTTCTTACCAACTCTCTGCTATCAGTGTTAAACATAATCCATATTCAAAGCTTATGAGAGCAAAATCACACCCTGTGAGATAAGATGCTTAAGGCAAACAATGAATGTTACCAGGAGAGACAGAATTATAAATGAAGACATCAGAGACATTGTCGGTACTACATCCTGCACAAAATATATAGCGAGACAGAAAATTAAGTGATTTGTCCATCTCAAGACAATGGAACCCGATAAGTTACCAGGCCGACAACACGTGACGATCTGGTTCCAGAGCACGGGGAAAACCACGAGCCAGATGTCATTGACAAGATCACAGACATTTTGCAGCCAGTCCAACATACTTGGCTCAATGACGCAAATATAAAAGTGCTCTTTATGCTTCGTGGCACGTCATACGAAAATAAGTCAAGTAACTTTATTTATATTTGTGTTTACACTCTGACATAAACTCAGAAAATACTTCTAAACCCATGACCGATGTCGACAGAGCATGGGCCGTACGAAAAAAAAAAAAAAAAAAAAAAAAAACAACTTGCAGGACTATTCTTTTACAAATTATAACCTTGCCTAGAATTATGTAGAGTAAATTGAAGTTTTAATTTGATGCTTGGAAAATATTTCACTGAAGACAGTATGTCTTCATTTAAACGTTGTGTTACAAGTGTGAGCGTCCGACTGGCAGAGTGGTTATAGCGTTGGCCTCTCGCGGCAACGGTACCGGGTTCCAAGAGCTGTGGCGTCACGTTTCAGTTTACCCAGCTGTAAATGAGCAGATGACTCTTCTCTTGAGTTAGGGAAGGCAAAGGCACAGAAGGAAGGGAATTGGTTACCCTACTATACTATACTATATAAAACTATACTATACGATACTATACTATACTATACTGTACTGTACTTTACTGTACTATATTATAAAATATTGTTTTATATTATACTACTTTATATTATATTACATCACATTATATTATATTAATTATATTATAGACTTAGGCATGACGCCACAGTGTTTCGACCCAGGCAACTTTGTAGCAAGATGTCAGCGCTCTAACCACTTTGCCGTTCCAACGAGTTTTCCTTCTACACATATGGTAAAAATATATCAGTATGGCCGGGAGCACCAAGTAAATAGTTGGCTGGAGGTTGACTGAACTCCTGTTGGCTCTGGGCGACTGACTTCTCTAACACTTCTCTCCCCTGTGGCAGTATATGCCATGGGACTACCTTAATTAAAGCTTCAATTCATAAGCTGATCCTTGGACATCACTTTGCATTCGGGCGCGTGCATGACCTAATTCACTAAGAAGCGTGTGGTGGACACGGTTTTGTCCGAAACCATTGTCTTCCCACGTGCCGGTAAAGTCAGTGGAAGGAAAGTTTTCCACGCCCATCTCTGACCTTCAACCCGCGCACTCGTTCTGTCTTCTTTATTGAAATTCTCTGCAGGTCAGAGAACCCCGGTGTGTATTACGCGGGATTATCCAAATCGTGTTGAGGATTAAGCCAGTGTGAGAAGAAGCGGCCGACCTGATCCCTGTAATTACGGACAGTTGCCACAGTTACGAACTGCCTGTCACTTGTGGCAAGGGTATCATCCATCTTCTGGGGATGGACTTTGACAAACCTCGGGGACTTCAGCGCATGCTCTATTGTTCTGTTGGCACAATGGGAATAACAAGAAACGATTGTCGGCGTCTTCATTATATTTTGTTACACTGTTTTGTTTCAGATAATTGCGTGTTTTGTATGGCAGTGTGGGTGTGTTTTTTTTTTTAAATCAGCTTTTACTGAGAAGTGGCTCTGTGTAGGATGTGACAATTCCTTAGGAGAACCAAGAACCAGAGCTCTGCATATTTGGAGAGACCCCTTGGATGCGGGGAATGCACAGTATGCCATGTGCTTCTTCCTCCTAGCTTGGGACCAGATGTGATGATCCTTTAAATGCAAGCCAAGCTGGGGAAACTGGAGCTCATGGCTTCAACTCAGCATGTTTCGGAATGGTAGAAAAGCCACCAAAAAAAAAAGCCAAAAAATATGTATAGTGTAGATAATATCAAGGAGTCTTCATTTTGGTATTGGCTGCAAAAGAGTGAGAAGCTCCGCATCCTTAGTTAAACAACAACAACAACAACTCTCACGTTCATCCATTCACTCATTAATTCATTCATGTATTGCCCTACTGCTCTGTAAGGAGCATATGCCTTCAGCAAACGCATACGAAGTCCATCAGCGCAAGGTCTTTCCAATGTCTTCCTTGATATTATCATTTCTGTCTCCAGTTGTCTTCTCCGTGTATGTTTTGATCTACTTCTACTTCTTCTACCATGGAGATTCCAGAATACGGTCTAGCTGGTAATACTATCAACATTTTTTAAAAGGAGTTTTGCCTCGTTCTTGCTAGGCGCGCTTCGTTCTATTCAGACACAACGTCCGTTGGTCATAGAAGGACACATGTCTAAATATCAAAGACCTCATAGTTTGGTGTTTAACGGCATTGGCCTTCTGACCCAGTGAATTACGCGATTGCACGTGTTGATGTGAGAGGAGTTAGGTAACAAAAAGCAGATCATGTACATCTCGCCATGACAAGGGCCAACGACATTTCCATCGTTACAGCCACAATGGCATAGTCTGGAACAAACGAACGAAAATTGTACATACAAGACACTGAGAACTAAGCTTAATGCATTTGAGAAAAGTTATGTGAGATAGAAATAACGGTTTAATTGCCTTAAGTCACTCACTTCACTTAGTCGTTTCCTCTTCTACCCTGGGATGCACAGGTTAGCTTCTGTTAGAGGCAGTCTTTCTTGTGGCATGGTTCCAGGTCAGTCCTCGGTCCTTCAAAAATTGTCTAATGTTGTCCTCCTGGCGAATGTTTGGTCGTCCTGGAGGTCTGGATGTTTGTCGTGGTAGCCGGTCTTCTGACATTCTGCAGAAAGACAATCTTCATCTCACAATCGTGTTTTAATAAATGGTCTACAACAGGGGAGGGGTGGGAGAGTGCTGCAACCGGTCGATCGCGCTCTACCGTTTGTTCACAGAAGATGGTTTGGTAGATCTTTATACAACAGTGGGTAAAACAAAAAGACTGTGTAAGCGAGGACAATTTCGAATCAGCGTTTTCCCGCCGACAGCTACACACGCGATATCCCAAGGATTAAAAGGTACTTTCTTCGCGTTCCAGGTGAAAACCCACAAACTAGCTTATTCTAGTTCATTTTACTCTTAAACAGCATAAGACAGGTAAGCGATGACTTTCTTTAAATGACGTTATTACTCAATAAAATATCATTTACTTTGAATTTTCCACGGCTCTTTCGATGGAATGGCGGGAGGTAGGTAATCTGGCAGAGATAACAGTTACATATTTGCTGCAATTATTCTAAGCTCCAAATACTATAAACATACATGATTTTATCATGGTAGATAGGGGGTCGGAGTGGCTCCGAGATATGGCGTCCGCCCCGAATTCTAAAAGTACCAGGTTCGATTCCCAGTAGAGGAAATACAAATTATTGAAATTTTTTTCAGAACCAATGGTCCTTATGATGTCATACTCCCCTCTGGTCTCCTGTGTAGTGAGATCGGATGCATAGCCTTCTCAGATAAGGGCGAAAAAATAGGAGGTCCCATGTGCAAGTTATGCACGTTAAAAATCCCACGGCAGTTAGAAATCGTAAAGAGTAGGCCATAACCCCTCTGCCCTGGCAAAATTTAAAAATTAGACTCATACCCACCACAACAATATTTATGTAATGTGTGATTCCATAAGCGCATACATGCATACACTTAGATGTGATCCAACAAAGAATGAGAAGTCAGTGATCGACTATGCCATTGTTCGGAGAAGCTCATTCAAATATGTCGAGATGCTAGAGTCTGGAGGGGGCCAGAGATTGGAAGTGATCACTACCTGCTAACAATCAAAAGAACAACTGAAAGAGTTGCTCAGCCTAGGAACTGCCCAACATCACGCAAGAAACCAAGTAAACGAGCAGGAGAAATGAGCATTAGGACCTACAAGCTGAAAGAGCCAGAAATTAAGACCAGATATCAGGGGCTTATTGCTGCAGCGGTGAGCAACGCAGAAGAACGACCTGATGACTTGGAAACCCTCTGGATTAAATTCAAGGATATCATAAAGACAGCTGCTGTAGAAGCATGCGGTGAAGTCCGACTTGGGAACAAGAGAAAAAGGACACCTTGGTGGACAGAGGAAGTCAAAGAGAAAACAAGAGAGAAAAAAATGGCATATAAACAATACTTAGGAGCTAAAAACACAACAGGACAAATGGAAAAATATAGAGAATATGTGACACTCAAGCAAAGAACAAAGTGCTAGCAGCAAAACAGAAGTCCTGGGAAGAATTTGGAGAAAAGCTAGAAAAAGATGCACAAGAAAACCAGAAATTGTTCTATAAAACCCTGAAGAACATGAGGAAGGAAAAACAATGCCCTCTCATATTTATAAAGGACAAGCAAGGCAAATTGCTTACTGCCCCGAAGGAAGTAATGGGAAGATGGAAAGAATATTTCTCAGAACTCCTGGATGGTGATGTAGTGATTTCTAAATACAATATCTAAATTAATATATAACAGTATAGGGCATAAAGGCAAAGATAAGAAAGTACAAAAGAATTTTCTGCTAGAACGGTTGGTGTCGCCTACGCCTTCAGATTATTATTCGCTAACGAATAGCCGAACAAAACGGTACCCAACATTTTCAAATTCGTCCTTGACATAAACACCCACTTTTCCAAGTTCTAAGAAAATATTTGCCTAAAATGCATTGTGGAACGAGGAGGGGCAAGGATAGATGAAATGCTAATTCGTTTCGCATTGATTTTAAACTAAAAGCAACCATAGCACAGGGGCAAGCCTTGCCTTAGGGGTTTCCCCAAATACAATGAAAAAGTTAGAATTGTGGACACTACGGGCATGTAAACATGTTAAGCTCTTATTGTGAATGACCTAAGCTCTCGTATTCAGCTTGATATTACATGGAAAAAGAGTGAACGAGAGGTAGTTTAAAAATAAACAACTAGCAGAAAAAAAGATAGAATTTTGAACCAACCCACATAGCCCCTTAAAAATCGTAGATTCGTGTACCTGAAGACTTGCTGACCAGGAATATGTTATTAGTTATATAAATAGTCCCTTAACTAATCAACTATTGATAAAACCATACATAGAGATCAGAGATACTGTCAGGTCAAGTCATATCTGCTTAGATTGGATAGCATATTTTTTGGAAAAAAGTAGGTGACAGATAGGCTAGGATGGTACAGTGAATCTGATTGGGTGACATTTGAAGTGAGACGAAATATTATTGGCTGACCTTTGAATAAACATAAATAGCCTAGTAACGTAGGAAAAGTTTGAATGATATTTTTTGAAAGACTGTTTACCCTTGTAAAATTAAAAGTGATTGGCCAACTGAATCGATATTGTCAGAATAAGCGTTAGGGGGGACGCCATTTCTGGAAAAATTTTCAACAGTGATAGATGAGATCAGGCTGTGCTTTTAAATACATTTCTGGGCAGCCTGGACGACAAAACAGATTGAAACTGTGTCAGTCATCGTCTCTGTGTATTTCATTGAACATTGTGGTAAGATTGACATTTATTAATCTGTATTTTATATAAAAATTGAATGTGAAATAATAATATATATCTGGACATGAGTGGGTCTATAGCGAACATGAGGCAAAGCCTAAAGATTGATCCACCATGTGATAGACTGTCAGAGAGGTGTAAAATACAAGAATATGTATGATTGTCATAAATGAGCATAACACCTATCCTATTATATGGAAGAGATTACAGCTGGAATTGCAGCGGCGTTGTAACTATTAGGGAAAGGAATACTGGTGTACAATGTCACATCAAAAGAAAATGGTGGCATAGGTTTGTATAAGGATATGATCCTTTTTGTTTGTTTGTAATGTACATGTCCTTAACTGTGGACTATTGGTGTATGCTAGATATTACGAAGGATGCATACCTTCACATTTCAGAGTGTAAAGTTTATTTCTTCTTTCCACTCTGTAAAGTTGCTTTCACACACACACTGGATGCTCTGTAAGGAAGAGTGGTGTGTTGTTGAGATCAGGCATGCTCCAGTCTACCCAGCTGTAAATGGGTAACTCACCCTAGTCCTGAGTTAGGGAAGGCAAAGGCTCCAGGGGAAGCAGGCCCTAAACTTGGTCACTTCAACCGACGCAGGATGGTGTATGTATGAAGTAGAAATGTAGAGTGTGATTGACGCGAATGGTGTGCTGTTCGTGTGCTGACCAATATAACCACTCATACACTTGTGTCTACAAGGCACCAATGCAGACTGCTGGAATCTTTGTTTACTCAATTTATTCAGACGTACACACTGGGACATACGAGTACATCATGGTATGTTGACATATCAATTTGTAGGTATACATAGCAGATCTGAAGTCATGACACATTCAGAAATAATGGGCAGTACATCAAAAGTTCACTGTCATGATACATTATGGCCGCATCCCCTTATCTGACTAAACGCGTCAGTGAAGGCGGATCGATAAATAACGAAAGTTACTTGACGTCCATAGTTTGTAGTATATATTATGAAACCACCAAGGGGGTTTCTAGCAAGATTGAGATCTCCCTGTCACTGTCCGATAATAGGATAAATAATCTGTTCTCTTGGCAGTGATCAAAACATATGCTGACCGAAATCCAACATGGCTGCCTCCCTGAGTTGTCGTTCACTCATTCATAGGAAGGAGAATATAAGCCAGAGTTAATTTATAATGGGTATATAAAGGATTTCATAAATGTTTCCATACAGCTCTACGGTGATCAAGTTAATTCACGTAGCCATAACCGCTGCAGGAAAATCTGTCATCTTCGTCGATACAAAACACGACACTAGCATAGCGAAGCACAAAAAGTCAAGCTAGGCCTAACCGACGAGAGATCATCAAAATAGGAGCTGGGTTTACCTGGAGTCCGAATCATCTATATACTGACATGAGGAGAGTCTCTAACACAAACTATCGTAGAGACACCATCTCCTTCAGAAGAAAAACCACTTCGTGAGACATTTTTTTCTGACGAAAGGACCAGCTCTAGAAAAACGTACCCCGCCATTTGTAAGCAGTACATCGGAACTCATCACGACTTGTCAAGACAACTCATACTTCCGCTAGACCGGAATACAAGAATCTAGTCCCTCCTACCAATCCAAAATATACAATATAGGACTGATTCTACTTGTACTAATAATATGTAATACATATGAATTCAGGCCATAAACACAATAAGCAAATTAATATATTTTCTGGCCCTAAAAAATGAATACAAACGCAAGCGCAATATCCTTGCGCTGGATCAATATCCAGAACGATTACTCCTATAATCAAAAGTGTGAATCAAACATGGATTATCTCGCTTTTACCATAGACAGCATTTTCATACACAAATGAATGAATGTCTATATTTTTCCCATATTAAATAGCCATATCGATTTTTGTAATATGTGCGTCAAAATATGCACGCAACAGATTACCACACCCCTCGGGAAAAAAAATGGTACATTTTTTTTTTTGAAATACATCTAGGAGCAACATACAATAGGCTCACAACGCACCAATAACAATGCGCAGATGATAAGCATAAGTTTTATGACCTTAGAGAAAGTACTTCTCTAAGTATAAATATTTCCAGAGAGGTGTCACCAACGCATACTACAATATTAGCAATGACACAATTTTCACATTAGTTTATACATAAATTCCATCTAAGATATCTTAACATCATGATCATCAAAGACGAAAAACATTGAAAGATCAGCGGTGAATAAATATCAATGAACCGCTAAGTAGTGTTACAATCAATATATGATATATTACATATGTGTACACATTTCAACATAGAAACAACTGTATCAAAGTTGTATAACAGTTATGAATCATGTGGGCATCTAGACAAAATATCTGCCATCACATTTTCTGACCCACGGATAGCTCGCACCGAAAAATGAAATGGCTGTAGAGCAATCGCGTATCGCGTTGATCTCGCGCTCTTCAGATTTTTACTCTGAATAGCCGTAAGAGCTTTCTGGTCAGTTTCCACAATGAAATGCGCGCCCAGAAGAAATCTTTGCAGTTTAAGGATTGACCAAACCATAGCCAATAATTCACGGTCTAGGACCGAGTAATTCTTCTCTGCGGCATTTAATTTCCGAGAAATATACATCACAGGATGCAGAGTTCCAGAGTACTCTTGCATTAGTGCAGCTCCAATCCCGGTGGATGAAGCGTCACTACGAAGAATAAATGTCTTATCCTTAGAAGGCAATACTAGGATAGGTGAAGTAGAAAACATAGTTTTAACCTTATCCAAAGAGGATTGACATTCTTGAGTCCAATGGACTACATTAGGAGACCCTTTCTTTAGCAAGGAAGAAAGAGGTGACATAATGGAGGACAGATTCGGGATGAATCGTCCATAAAATTGTATTAGACCTAAGAGACTTCGTACTTGCTTTTTTAGTCTTAGGAATAGAAATGTTAAGTATCTTACTTGTATTATGGTCTTCTGTTTTTAGGAACCCATGACCAACACGGTGTCCTAAAAAAGATATTTCGCTAAAACCAATACATGCTTTCGATGGTTTCGCTGTCAGGTTATGCTCGCGTAAGATAGACAATAGTTCATTTATACCATTATAGTGATCGTTCCAATGAAAATAAGAGAATTAGAGGTCATTTAGGACTATGAGGCTCGTACCATTTGTGTATGTATTTAGACAGTGCATATGGCCTTTAGGTTAGATCTTGGGGTTTATACGTTTTGTCAGTAGTCAGAACGATACACACAGTCGAGCGTAGAGTCATAGGCTTGTCCATCCAAGTTTTAGCGTTAGATGGAAGTATTTAGAATATGAAGACAGGTATGCTGAACTTTCTCTCTATCTCCAGAACTCACATAGTTAGTTAGATTTAGAAAAGTTATATCGAAAAAGGAGTAGAAGAGCGAAGGACAATCTTGAGAAGCGAGTAGGTGGATTCTGTGTGCAGAGATAATGATGTGGGGGAGAAACGGAAAATGGCAATGCGTTCCGGCAATGTAGAGCGATTAGGAAGACAATCGCGTTGGGTTTGATTGATTCTTTGAAACTTTCCCACAAGACTTTTTATAAACTGGTTGCACTCTTTTCTATTTGGTCAGTAGAATGCTGTAACGCAAAGTGACGGGGGTGGTGGGTGGTAAGAACATTAGCAGGATCAAGAACGATGCTGTGTTGAGAACGTATAGTAGGTTTGCGGAGTAATGTGGAATAGTAAGCAGTCAGTGAACAAATCGAAGGACAATTAGATACGTAGTTAGAATGATTGAAGAAAAAAGTAACAGCTGTTTACTTGAGCAGGTAGGGAAATTCAGGAACTAAAATAGTTGCGACTTTATGAGGCAATTCTTTGCAACTGTATTTGTGGGGACAGAATAGCTAATGAACAGAAGGGGGGGGAGGCTTGTGAAAGAAAGAGAGAGATAGAGGTGAGAGTGGGGATGTTAATAAGTTCTCAGGATGTTGTGAATTCTGGAATTGATCAGGGGGTTGGGTGATGGAGGAGCAGCATAGCAAGCCAAGGTAGGTAGACAATCAGCCAGGTGACTCACTTCTGGGATATTATGAGGGATATTTGGTCTCTCAGAAAAAAAAGGGTAAAAGTTAGTCTAACTCTATATGAACCGTTAACCGAAAAAGGGGCAGAGTGTGGAATGGCCATAGACTGTAGAACAGTTTTGTCATGTGTTTGGAGTTGGTCGTATGGTTGGTTGGACTGTACTCATTAGGTAATTGATTGAAAGGAGTAGGTACTGACAGATTAGTAAAGATTAGGGAGGTTAAGGGGGATGGATGGGGGGAAAGGCTGGTTAGGTATATTTGGGTTAGGTAAAGTTTGTTGGAGGGGGATATTATGGGACGTGATTTTGGGTGTAATTGGATGGGGGGGGGGGGGGTTTGGGGAGGGGGGGGGGGGGGGGGATTGGGGAGATATTAATATATGGGGAGGGGATGGGGGGGGGGGGGTGGTCATGATAGTGATGAAGGATTATTTGATTAGAAGAAAAAACACTGAATAGTTGTATATTGGATTGGAACATGGAAGGGGGGGGAGGGAAATGATATAGTAAAAAACAAGCAATTGTAGTTATTTAAAGTTTGGAATATGAAAGTAAGGCCGCGAGACTAGAGCGAAGATTTGGAAAAATCTATCATAATATGGTAAGCTGATAAAAAAGGATTTTAGCTCTAAATGAAGTAGACAGGATTACGTATGGTGGATGATTAAAAAAAAGAATGGATTACACAAATTTTGATAGGAATTGTAGTTGAAAATGTTAAAAAACAGTTTTTTAGTATTAAAGACATATCTCAGAGTATGGTGCTTTGATTATAACAAAGTGTGAAGTATTATGCATAATTGTGATATTTAATGGAAGAGATTGGCAAACGATGGATTAAATACGGGATATTGGTAAACGGTAACAACTGATAACCAAAAGACATAATGTTCGAACACATGTTTGAGTGAGGTGTATTGAGTATTGTTGATAAGTTGTGACTGGTAAACTTAATGTCCTGTTTAGGATAGAATGTACAGGGGAGGTCCTGGAGGTGGGAATGAAAGATCTGGAAGGGTGAGTATTGGAGAATTAATTGTGGGATGTGATAATTTGATATGGTCAAGAAGGGTTTTTAATGTGTTGGAGATGTAGGTAGGGGATGAAAGAGATGGAAATTTGGTACCTTGAGGAAAAGTTTAGTACTGGGAGGAGAGTGGATTGGTGGGTAGGGTTGGGTGGTGTCTAATTTGATAGGGTGTGTAGGTGTCATAGAGATGGTTAATGTTTGGGATTATTGAGGATGTGAAAACCTGGTCACGTTGTGTAAGTTTTGGCACCAAATCTAACAATGAAGTGGGAAATACACATTGAAGTGAGGGTGGTGGAATGGCTTGGAATCTGTATGAGGTAAGTGTTGACCAATACGTGAAATTGGGATATGGGCAAAGTTTGGGGATGTTTTAAAATGTATGAGGTTGTGGAGGATTTTGGTTATTTAAGGATTGAGTAAAAAGGGAATGTAAATAGTGAGATTAAGTGGGTTGAGGAGATTTTAAAGATTTTGAGGGGATAGAATTGGATGGGTTAGGAGGAAGCAGGGGGAGATTATGGGTAATGTAAAGATTTAGGATGAAATATAGTAGATATTGGATGTGGGGAAGGATTTGAAGATGAATGGTGAAAGTATTGGGTGAAAATATTTGAGGGGTTAGGATAAGGTGAATTGGTGATGGAGTGGGGTAGAATAAGATCTGGGAGGTATGAGATTATAATATGGTATGAATTATTAAGAATTTCAGTGGAAATTGGGTAAAGTGGTATGAAATGAGGGTGGATTGGGTATGGTAATATGGATGAGTGGAAAGTGGATAAATTGGGGAGATTTATGTAAATTTAGTGGATTTATGGGTGTGGGAGATTAGTGGAAAATTTTTTTTGGTTATTGGATGATTGAATAGGTTATATGTTATGAATTTTTGTCGTTAGGGCAAGGTAAATGTGAGGATGGGCCCAGGAGTTTATTGTGGTAGGCACGGGTTGGAGTGCAGTTGATTTTGGTAGATTTACTCTGGGTTAGGGTGTTTTAGGGTTTAGATATGTAGTCTCACTCTGATTGGGGATGGATTGTTTATAATTGGGTGAAGAGTGTTAAGTGTTATAAAGTAGTGTATGTTGGTGTGTGAGCAGGTTTTTTGTGGTTGTTTGGGAAAGTAATAGTTTTGTGTGATTTTAATGGTTGATGTTTTGTACAATAAAGAATGTTGGAAGAATGTGAGTAATTAGTGTATGGTGAAAGATGTTGATGTTGGATTTGATGGTTATGGGGGGTGAGGTGGGTTTGTGGGGGTAATAGTGGAAAATCAATGGGTAGGGAGTTGTAGATTATTGGGAAGGTGTTATTTGGATGGTTGGAAGAGTTTTGAACTATATAAGGGTATGTTGGGGGGGGTGATTAGGTTAGGGAGGGACGGTTGGTTTATGTGGTGTGAGGCAGAGGGGTATATGGGAGGGAATATTGGGGGGTAGAATGAGGATGGTGGGGGGAAGGTGTCTATTTTTTGATTAAGTGGTGGTATCTGGTATTGTATGGGGGTGGGGATAGGTTGGGGTATTTTGTTTGAAGTACTTGGATGGTATTTATGATGGGAGATTAGGTTGAGTGTGGGGTTGTTGGAGGTTGGGGGATGGTTATGAATTAAGCGGGAAGATTTGGGGGATGTAGGAAGTGAACTTATGGGAATTTTTTAAGTTCAAAAGTGTTAGAGGGGTGGATAAGGATTGTTGGGTGGATTGGTATTGGGGGGGTATTACATAGGATAGTAGATGGATTGTTGGACCTAATGGGGAGGGGGTGATCGATGTTGAAGGGTTGGTGGGAGTGAACCCGTTTTTGGTGTGGTTTGGGTTGTTCGAGTGGGGTAGGTATTGGGGTATTTATATGTGTGTTTTAAAGGGAGGGTTTGAGGATGGGTGAATAGTAGAGGATGGGGTAGGGGTGGGTTTGGTTTGAAAGTGGGGGTGTAGGTGTGTGATAGGTTTTGTACTGGGTTTAAATGGGTGTAGGGGAATGGTAGGTGGTGTGTTTAGTGGTGGGGATTTGTGTTTTTGGAATAACAATTGGGGGGTATTGGGGTTGGGAGGGGGTAAGAGTTGTGGGGGTGGGTAAGTGGGATTATGAGGGTATGGGTTAGGTGTGGTTAGGGGGGGGGTTTGTATTGTGTGTGGGGTTGGTATGGTGTAAGGGGGGGAGTTGGTGTGGGGTAATAGTGAGTGTATGGGTTGTTTTTGGGTGGGGGGGTATGGGTAGTTTTTGTTGTGGGAGTTTAATGTTGGGGGGTTGGGGTTGGTTGGGGGGGATTGTGTGATTGGATTGTTTAAAGGGTGGTGGGGGATAGATTGATTGTGTGATATTGTGTTGGTGGGGGGTAACGGGGTGGATTGGGGGAGATTGGTGGTGGTGGGTGTATGGGGTTGTTTTTAGGTGGGGGTATTGGGGGGTGGATGTGGGTATAAGATTTTTGGTGTTGGGAGGGGTGGGAATTTTGGTGTTTAGATTATGGGTGAAGGTTTTGTGGTGGTGGGTTGGGGTGTTTTTGGGATTGTTGGTTTGATGGAGATGCTATAGGTGAGGGGTTGAGTGGTGTGGGTTTAGGGTTGGGGGGTTGGTTGGGGTAGGGGGTTAGGTGTTAGGGGGCAAGATGGATAGGGGGGTGGGGGGTGGGGGTGGGGGGGGGTGGGGGGGGGGTGGGGGGGTTGGGGGTGTGGGAGGGGTGGTTGTGTGGGGGGATGATGGTTTTATGTGGGGGGAGGGGTGATGTGGGGTTGGGGGGGGGGGGGTTGGAGGGTTTTGGGTTGGAGGGGTTTTGGGGGGTGGTGGGGGGGGGGGGTTGGTAGGTATAAATACCCGGGGGGGATTAGGTATGTGGGGGGGGGGGGTGGGGGTTTTGGAGGGGTTTGTGGGTAGGGGGGGTTATGGGGGGTGGGGGGGGGGGGGGGGGGGTTATTTGGGGGAATGGTATTGGGTAGGGGGGGTTAGTGGGGGGGGTGGGGGTATTGATGGGGGAGGGGGTGGGGGGGTAGGTTTGGGGGGGGGTGGTTGTGGGGGGGGGGTTTAATAAGGGGGGGGGGAGGGGTGGGAAGGGGTTATGGGGTGTTGGGTAGGGAGGATTGATTGGGGGGGGAGGGGGGGGGGGTGGAATTGGGATGGGTGGATGATTAAGGGGGTATGTTGGGTTAGGGATGATAAAAGGGGGGATGTATATGGGGGTTGGTGTGGGGGGTGTGAGGTGGGGGGGAGGGGTGGGTGGGGGGGGTGGGGGGGTTGGGGGTATGGGGGGGGGGAATCTGGGGTTGGGTTTATATGAATAATGGGGGATTGGGGGGGGGTTTATTATGGTATTTTGGGTGGGGGTGGGGTGGTGGTAGGTTTATGGATGAGGATAGTTGAGGGTTGTTGGGTGTGGTGGGGGAGGGGGTTTGGGGGTGTGTATTGGGAGTTGGAAGGTGTAAGGGGTATGGGGTAGTTTAGGGGTTGGGGGGTTTGATTGTGGGTTTGGGAGTGGGTATGGGGGGGGGTGGTGTAGGGAGGGGTAGGTATGGGGGGGGGTGGGGGGGGGGTTGGGGGGGGGTGGGGGTTGGGGGGTTGGGGGGAGTTAATGGTGGGGTAGGTTTGGGTGGGGGGGTGTGGGGGGTTTTGGGGGGGGGGTGGGGGTGGTGGGGGGGTGGGGGGGGGGTGGTTAATTTTGTGGAAGTAATATAAATAAGGTGGGGGGGTGGGTGGGGAGGGGGGGGGGGGGGGGGGTGGGGGGGGGGGGGGGGGGGGGGGGGGGGGGGGGGGGGGGGGGGGGGGGGGGGGGGGGGGGGGGGGGGGGGGGGGGGGGGGTGGGGGGTTGGGGGGGGGGGGGGGGGTGGGGGGGGGAGGGGGGGGGGGGAGGGGGGGGGGGGGAGGGGGGGTAGGGGGGGTAAAGGGAATTGGTTAGGGGGGGTGGGAGGGGGGTTATTGGTGGGGGGGGGTATTGGGTTTTTTGAGGGTGGGTTTTATTTTTTGAAGAGAATTTGGGGTGGGGGTGGGAGAATTGAGGTAAGTGATTATGTGGGGGGTGGGATTTTTTGGGCTTTGGGGGGGCTTTTTAGGGTTTAATGGAGGTTGTGAGGGGAAAATCATGGGGTGGTGGATATGCTTCTTGAATGGTTATTTGGGTATTGTTGGGGTTTGGGAATGGGGTTGGTGTTCTGGTGGAATTGGATCTTGTAGGGAGATTTGTTTGTTGGGGGGGAATGGGGGATGATTTATGGGGGGTGACATTGAGTGTAAGGGGGGGTTGTTGTGATAAGTTGGGGGGTACTTTTTGGTTTGGGGGGGGGGTGGGTTGGTTTGGGGGGATGGGAGGGAGAACCCCATGGAGTTAATTTCAGTTGTATTGTGGGTAGTGAAATCTTTATTTGGGGGGGAATTCTGTCCTAGTTTGTTAGTGTGTGTTTTTGGATAATGGTTTTTTGGGTTGGGTGTAGTTTGGGATTAAGGTTTCAGGGGGATTTAATAGTTTGGTACTGATTGAGCGTATGGGGGGTTTTTTGAGGTTAGGGGCAGATTGAACTAAGGTTTAATCCCCTTTCAAGAGGGTTGATTTTTGGGAATGGACACCGTTCAAATCTGGGATGTCAGGGTTTTGGTTGTTGATGGGTATTATAGGAAATTGTTAATACGATTGTGATGGGGGGGGTAGATTGTTTTGATTTGAAAAGGGTGGTTAGGAGGTGGGATGTTATTGGGTGGGTTATTAGAAAATAGTTAGGGGGGAAGTGGAGAATTTGGAAGGGAGATTAATGTGTTGGGTGGGGGTAAGGGATGTTTGGGGATGGGGGGATGGGGGGCTGTTTTTTGATAAAGTTGGTATTAGGGTTTGTTTTTGGGTTCAAGTGTATTTGTTTTCATTTGAGGGGGATGGGAGGTAGGGGTTGTTTTGGTGAGGGTAGTAGCAATTGGGTAATTTGGTGATATTGAAAAATTGTGTTTGATGTAGTTGGGGGTTCCCTTTATAGGTGGGTGAATGAAGTGGGTTGTGAAGTTTTTTAATGGTAGGGTGGGACACTTTTATGTAGGGACATAATTAGTGGGGGTATATGGTGGGTGGAAACCCCAGAGGGTCATTGACCCGCCCACGGGGTAGGATGGGGGATTTTGGGTAGGTATACACCTTTTTTGTGTTGTAGACAAGTGGGGCTTACCCCATTAGGAGTTGGGTTCTTAAATCCCAGTGATTTTTGGTTATTGGGTTTGGTGGAGTGTGTGAGTTTGGGTTTTTTATTGTCAGGGGAGGGTGAGGCCCAAAAATTAATTGAATGCTGTTAAGATTTTGGGAGGTAGTGGGGGGTGGTAAGTATTTTTTGAAATATGTGGAGTGGTTAGATTTTTGGGATGGGGGGTGTAGTGGGGTATTTAAGTTTTATTACAATTTGTGGGATGTTTGTTTGAAGTAAAGTTGGGTTATTTTGGGATGTGGGGTGGAGATTTTGGCTTGAGGTTTGTATGTTTGGTTTAGTTGGGGGTATAATTTGGTGATTGGTGTTATTTGGATGGTGAGAAGTTACAGTATTGTGTATGGTTAGGGTGATTAGAGTATCCTAATTAGTACACTTTAGGGGTAGGGTAAGTGGGTGTTGGTTTATAAGGAATGGGGAGGGATAGAATAGATTATGTTATTTGTTTAGGGATGTGGGTGTTTGAGTGGATATTATGAGGGGAAGGTGTATAGTATGAGGGGAGTGGTGGTATTATTGTGGGGGGGAGGGTTGTGGGGATTTTAAAGTTTTACTTTAACGGATTAGAGGTAATGTGGGTAGATGATATTTGTTTGGAAGTATGGGTTGCATTGGGGGTAATGTGTATAGGATTGTTAAGTTACTGAATGGACCTTTGGTTTTTTGGTATTATGAATACAAGAAGTGGAAATTGAGTTTTTATGGTTGGAAAATTGAGACCTACAAAATGTTATTGGATTGATGTTAAAGAAGGGGGGTTTTATGGTTTAACTGGATTAGACATGGGGGAATATTTAAAAGCAAGAAGTATTGGGAAAAAGATAACATTACCAATTAAATGTTGGAATGTTTATAATGTAAGAAAAAAAATATATAGGTCCTATTGTTAGGTGGGAAAGATGATGAAGGGTTCTTGGTTGGCTAGGATGGAAATTTAAGGGTGGGGATAAATTGATAAAGGGGTTGTGAGTATACGCAAGTTTGAAGAGAAAATTTAGTATAGATTCATTAATTAGTAATTATTATTGGATATAAGGATTGGCCTTAATTAGTAGCTAACAGTAGTACTAGGGCGTGTACCAATGTAATGTATATTGTATAAAACCTTGTAAATTATTAACATGTAGAGATGTTGATAAATAAACATTTTAATACATAATAAACTTAACAGGTAAGCATAAATAGTTGGGTCCAAGTGCAGACACAATAAGCACAATAATTTATGATCAAATAGGTAATAGTGTTAGCATAAATAGTATAGTGATGAAATTGCACAGTTTAAAATGTTAATAATAATTTAATAAATTGGTTATAAAATTTATTCAACAACACTGTGATTCTTCTGTACGTTGAGAAATGTCAACAATACTGCTCCAGATATTTTCTACACTTGATACCACTGTCCTGTGTAATACTGTCTGTACAGCGAAAAAAACTGTCAACAAGCGCTGACCTAGATACAGCATCCTATCGGTAATACAGGTCAAGCTGACATCGACTGTATAGCTGTCCTACTGGTGTTGATGTGTTCAAACAAATGTTCTTTCAGCTGTAAACTGTGATTCTCAACACAAAACTGCGTAAGCTGGACCCAGGAATCTGGCTCGCCACTGTAAAGTTTATTTCTTCTTTCCACTCTGTAAAGTTGCTTTCACACACACACTGGATGCTCTGTAAGGAAGAGTGGTGTGTTGTTGAGATCAGGCATGCTCCAGTCTACCCAGCTGTAAATGGGTAACTCACCCTAGTCCTGAGTTAGGGAAGGCAAAGGCTCCAGGGGAAGCAGGCCCTAAACTTGGTCACTTCAACCGACGCAGGATGGTGTATGTATGAAGTAGAAATGTAGAGTGTGATTGACGCGAATGGTGTGCTGTTCGTGTGCTGACCAATATAACCACTCATACACTTGTGTCTACAAGGCACCAATGCAGACTGCTGGAATCTTTGTTTACTCAATTTATTCAGACGTACACACTGGGACATACGAGTACATCATGGTATGTTGACATATCAATTTGTAGGTATACATAGCAGATCTGAAGTCATGACACATTCAGAAATAATGGGCAGTACATCAAAAGTTCACTGTCATGATACATTATGGCCGCATCCCCTTATCTGACTAAACGCGTCAGTGAAGGCGGATCGATAAATAACGAAAGTTACTTGACGTCCATAGTTTGTAGTATATATTATGAAACCACCAAGGGGGTTTCTAGCAAGATTGAGATCTCCCTGTCACTGTCCGATAATAGGATAAATAATCTGTTCTCTTGGCAGTGATCAAAACATATGCTGACCGAAATCCAACATGGCTGCCTCCCTGAGTTGTCGTTCACTCATTCATAGGAAGGAGAATATAAGCCAGAGTTAATTTATAATGGGTATATAAAGGATTTCATAAATGTTTCCATACAGCTCTACGGTGATCAAGTTAATTCACGTAGCCATAACCGCTGCAGGAAAATCTGTCATCTTCGTCGATACAAAACACGACACTAGCATAGCGAAGCACAAAAAGTCAAGCTAGGCCTAACCGACGAGAGATCATCAAAATAGGAGCTGGGTTTACCTGGAGTCCGAATCATCTATATACTGACATGAGGAGAGTCTCTAACACAAACTATCGTAGAGACACCATCTCCTTCAGAAGAAACCACTTCGTAAGACATTTTTTTCTGACGAAAGGACCAGCTCTAGAAAAACGTACCCCGCCATTTGTAAGCAGTACATCGGAACTCATCACGACTTGTCAAGACAACTCATACTTCCGCTAGACCGGAATACAAGAATCTAGTCCCTCCTACCAATCCAAAATATACAATATAGGACTGATTCTACTTGTACTAATAATATGTAATACATATGAATTCAGGCCATAAACACAATAAGCAAATTAATATATTTTCTGGCCCTAAAAAATAAGTACAAACGCAATATCCAGAACGATTACTCCTATAATCAAAAGTGTGAATCAAACATGGATTATCTCGCTTTTACCATAGACAGCATTTTCATACACAAATGAATGAATGTCTATATTTTTCCCATATTAAATAGCCATATCGATTTTTGTAATATGTGCGTCAAAATATGCACGCAACACAGAGGTCCTGGGTACTGACGTTAATGTGGTACCAAACGCTTGAAAACTGATTGATTCAGGACTCTGCCTGTTTACTGCGAGCCCATGCTAGTGGCCATTGCCTATCAAACAGGGAACAGATTGTCAAGCGAGCAGAGGAAAGGTTCAACTTATATTCTACTGCAAAGATAAGTTCTCGTTCGGCACCTGAAAGCTCAACTACAGAACTTTATAAGAAGAAATATAACAAGTGACAGTGAATAAAATTGGGACAAATATTAATAGTTCCACAAGTGACAAAATAGAAACAGACATTAATAAAAGGATATGATTTCAAACAACATCCTAGTGGTACTACCAGTATTTCCTTAAAGTAGGAGAACACTACAGACGTATATTAGAAAAATATTTTATGTATGGACAGATGATCTATTGTGCTATTTGACTGATGTAATTGATTATTTTGATTTCACTTTTAAATTGTCAATCCTGATTCCTAATAAATTAGAATCAGGATAATAAAATTGTAAAAATTATCTTTACACAAAATTCAACCACAGTCTTAAATAAGATAGCCTTTTAGAGTGTCGTTTGTATGTTATTGTGGTAGTACTGTGTGCTGTTGTGAATAATAAACTATTTGTTTGTATGTTTGTTGATTTTTGTACATTACACTCTACATTCATAACCCTAGACACAACACGAAGTCATTTAATAATAATAATATAAATACATTTTGATTGAGATAAAAAAGGTGGTAGCTGAAAGGTACCCTGAAAAGTTCACAATACTATTGGGTAAATTCAGGGACCTTCATAGCTAATCTCATTTATTAACATATAATACCTACAACAATTCATAACATCAAATCCACCACAGGTGAGCATGGTGAAGCATCAGAAATGATAAACACTAGCACAGAAGAGAAAACCAATGATGGTGTAGATGACATAAAGATGGAAGAACTGAAGGCAGCACTGGAGAAAATCAAGATGGGCAAAGCAGCAGGGCATGATGGTATAACACCAGAAATGGTTAAGTTCATGGGAACATCAGGCGACCTATTACTCTTAACGGTTTTACAGGCAGCGTGGTACAACAAGACCATACCAAAGGATTGGGAGATTGCCATCATAACACCAATTTTCTAAAAGGGTGACAATCGAACAGCAAACCATAAGTGAGAAGAGTTCAGGACCACCACTGGTGTAAGACAAGGTGATATCCTATCCCTTACCTCTTCATACTCCTTATGGACGATGTCATCAAGGCATGTAAGGAGAGAACAAGAAAGTATTCAGTGGGGTACTGGAAGATGAGACAGGTCTATATTTCGGAGCTGACATTTGCTGATGATGTTGCCCTGATTGCTAAATCAGAAGCACATCTCCAATCCAACCTGCAAGTCTGGAAGGAAGAGCTGGAGAAGAGAGGGATGGCCATAAGCAGCTCTAAAACAAAATCCATGGTGATATCACGAGAAGAAAGAAGACATCAGATTAAGCTGGGAGAACAGGTCCTGGAGCAGGTCGACCACTTTAAATACCTCGGAGCTATTATAGACCGAAAGGGAGGCATCAAAGAAGAGTTGGCCACTCGAAAAGCAGCAGCTGAGAGACTTTTTCAGGCCATAAATCGAGGATTCCTCAGCAAGAGAGAGGTTGGTAAGAAAACGAAGATGGCTGTATACCGCTCCACCTATGTCCCAGTCTTGACATATGGATGCGAGTCATGGGCAATGACTACAACCTATAAAAGCCAGATCCAAACCTCAGAAATGAGGTATCTGAGGAAGGTGGTTGAAGTAACAAGAAGTCGTGCACTGTGCTGAGACCCTCCTTGTGTGATCTAATGGAGGAGATTGGAGCACTGATGGAGTTGTCCGTGTGGAACGAAGATAGTCCTTAAAACCAAACCAAGTAGATCAAGAGAAAGCTGAGTGTTTCTAAAGCAGATTCCAGCAGCCCTGGGTTGCCTACCGCTGGTCTATAAGGACGAGGCCCGTAGTCCGACTTTCTGAATTGAATCCGAGTTTATAATACTGTTCAAACATTACAGTATTTCCTAATTTGGCAGATCGATATTCCGCAGAATCATTTGAAGCAGCGAATATGATTAGGCCATTAGAGAAATCAATGTTGGTCTTACGTTTATTTATTGGCAATAATATGAAATTTAATTTGCCTGTCTCAATATAAAATTACAGAGCTTGTATTTACAGAAAAATAAGAACATTCTGATAATTTTTAAGTTTTCGAATATTATGATAAACTCCAATATTTAATCGACTATGAGTACAAGCTCAAAAGAGTAATCGAATGTTAGGATTAATTCTAACATTTTAACGAATACTAGGACTATGGCCTACTTTTTTCAGTGGCGCAGTTGTTAGATCGCTTGTTTCTTGAGGTAAAGTTACCAGGTTCGAAACTAGGTAACGTCACGACCCAGTTTATCCAGCTGTAAATGGGTACCTGACTGTGCTCCTGACTTAGGGAAAGCAATTGAAGCGAGGAAGGAAACTGGTCACATCACCTCATAAAACTGAGACCTAATATACAGAAGTCTCTAACATTTCACTCCCCTACTGTTGTACCTGCTACTTTACTTTGTCTTTACTTTTTTTTTTACTTGTCAGCAGAGACAGGAAATTATTTATATTGGACCGGTTGAAAATGAGTACATATCTAACCGGCTAGTTTTTACTTTGTTCTGAGGAATGATGTATTTGTCTAACGGTCGGGAGTTTTGTTCTTGTCTTTCTATAGAACAACTGACATTTTTGTGTTTTATTTTACATTTGACTCGGCTATAGGGGCTCAGTCGCCCAGAGCCAACAGGAGTTCAGTCAACCTCCAGCCAACTATTTATTTGGTGCTCCTGGCTTTACTGATATAGTTTTTATGATATGTGTTTTTTGGGAAAGGCGTCCGAACGGTAGAGTGGTTAGAGCGCTGACATCTTGCTACAAAGTTGCCTGGGTCGAAACATATTGGCGTCACGCCCAAGACTATAATATAAAATAATATAATATAATGTAATATAATATAAAATAATATAATATTTAATACAATATACTACAGTATAGTATAATATCCCAACGGGCTGATCACCCGTTTGCCAGTCACTTTGATTACGGAAACAACAACAAACGGATTGATTTGTCGTTGCCCTAAATGAACATGCCGCAAGAGGCCAGCGCCCTAACCACTCTGCCAATCGGCCGCTCAAGACAAAAGTACTTTCATAAAATGTATGAACAGTTGGATAGTGTGAGAAACTCCCGCGTCACGTAACTCGTTTGTAGCTTCTATAAATGAACCTTAAGTACAGGGTGTTTCAAAAAGAATATCGGTATTTTAGATGCATATAACTTTGGTTATTGAACACTATAAAATATACAGTTTGCACCAAAAGAAAGTAAAACTGTCAAAGTTTAATCTCTTACATTACACTCCCTCAGTGTGTGCCCCTCGTGTTACATGGCACACATCTAAACATGACTTGGCAAACTGCAATACACAAAACGACCTGCTGTGGCGTCGCCATTTTGATTCCTTGCGCCGTCTAGCGGCTGAAATGAAAAACATTTTTTTTGTATCGGGTAACTGTCCAAACGCGGGCAGTTTACCTATCGTTTGGTGCAGACCAAACATTTTTAAGTTTGCAATTACCAAAACTATACACCTTCAAAATACCGATATTCTTTTTGAAACACCCTGTATTTGAGGTAGGTTAAACTAATTCTCCAGATCTAAAGGTCTTTTATATATTTGGACATGCGCCCTAATATAACCGGCTGGGTTGAACGGGACGCGCCTCGCCAAAACGAGGCAAAATTTTTTTATAAAAAAGAGGTAGGCTACGCCCCGAGTCGTTCCTAGGAGATGTCTTACAAGAACGAATATGCATACTACTCCCTCAGGCAACTCGTCATCATCATCATCATCATCATCATCATCATCATCATCATCATCATCATCATCATCATCATCATCATCATCATCATCATCAGCTGCCATCTCCAAAGCGAAGTTCGGTTGTAATGGATCTCCAACTTCCTCTGTTTTTTTGTCTTGATGGTGCACTCTTTTAATACTCTTTCCTGTCCATCTCTTGATGTTATCTTCCCACTTTTACCACTGTCTTCCTCTTGACCGTTTTGTCTTCAACTCTCCCTTCTATTATGGTCTTCTGCAAAGTGTTATGTCTTGTTATGGGGCCAAAATACTTCAGCTGCATGCTTTAGATATTCATTCATTAGTTCACTTTTCATCCTGTTTTTTAGGACCTCCTTATTTGTTTTCTTCTCTTTCCATGAGATGCATCCTATTCATCTCTCTCTCTCTCTCTCTCTCTCTCTCTCTCTCTCTCTATATATATATATATATATATATATATATATATATATATATATATATATATCCACATCTCGAGAGCCTCAATTTTTTTCTTCCAATTGCTTATTCATTTTCAGTGCAACTCATCATCATCATCATCATCATCAGCTGCCATCTCCACAACGAAGGTTGGCTGTAATGGATCTCCAATGTCTTCTGTCTCTTGTCTTGGTGGTACACTCTGATAGACTCTTTCCTGTCCATCTCTTGATGTTATCTTCCCACTTATAGTGCTGTCTTCCCCTTGCACGCTTGCCTTCAACTCTCCCTTCTATTATGTTCTTCTGCAAGGTGTTATGCCTTTTTATGTGGCCAAAGTATTTTAGCTGCCGAACTTTGATCTCCCTCATTAGTTCTCTTTTCATACCTAGATTTTCTAGGACCTCCTTATTTGTTTTCTTCTCTTTCCATGAGATACGCCCCATTCTTCTATATATCCACATTTCAAGAGCCTCAATTCTTTCTTCCAAATGCTTATTCATCGTCCATGTTTCTGCACCATACAGAAATGCAGAATATATATAACACTTTATGATTCTCAGTTTTAATTTGTGAAATAACTGTTTAGATGTCAGTGTTTCATGTTGTTGAATGTAGCTTTGGCCATTCCTATTCTCTTCTTGATTTCTGTTTCACATCTGCCAAATTCTGTTATTATATGACCAAGATATACGTAGCTCTTGACTTGTTCCAGGATTTTCCCATTTACGCTTATCTTTAATGTGGGTTTATCGTCTGTTTTGTAATTATCATAGTTTTTGTTTTCTCAATAGTAATGTCGAGTTCATATTCTTGACTTATACTGTTCACTTGCTTCACTAGTTCTTGTAACTCCTGTTCGCTTTCAGCTAACAACACGGTATCATCTGCATATCTAAGGTTCTTTAATTGACCTTCCACTGATGTTCAGTCCTGGTATTTCCTGTATCTGTTTGAAAATTTTTTCGGTGTATAGATTAAATAGGCAGGGGGACAGCACACAACCTTGTCTGACACCTCTTTTTATGTCTGTGGTGAATAATTCCATCCAGATCTTACTGTGGCAGTTTGCTCCCAATAAAGGTTACTGAGTATTCTTATATCTTTTCCATCAATACCTATGTCTTCGAGGCATTCAATTATTTTCTCATGATGGACTCTGTCAAAAGCCTTCTTATAGTCAATAAAGCACATGTACATACTTTTTTGGACTCTGTATATTTTTCTGCTAATATTCTTAGGCAAAATATTGCCTCACTTGTTCCACTGTTCCGTCAAAAACCAAACTGTTCTTCTTGGATTTCGCTGTCTACCTTACTTTTTATTCTTTCCTGTATAATTTTGAGCAGTATTTTAATTACATGACTCATCAGGCTAATTGCTCTGAAGTCTGAACATTCTGTTGCATTAGGTTTTTTGGGCAATGTTATAAAAACTGATGTCTTCATGTCGTGTGGTATATATCCTGTATTGTATATATCGTTGCATAGATCTGTGATTGTATCTATGCCAAACTCTTGTCGTGGAATATTCTAATCCACATATATAAATTATCAAGTAAATATAAAGCCTAATAAATACATATAATAAATAAAGGAAGAAGAATGGTAAAGAACAGTGCTGTCACAATGACAGTACTCGAAATCCCCCTTCTTTTCTACTTCGTCGGCAAATTGTAACGCTTTCACGTTGATATTAAAGGCCTTCTGCAACATACACGCGTTTCCCAAACACACAATAAAATGTGCTGCCTTTCTAAGAAAAACCTTGAAATATGCAAGTTGACCTAAATTTTAAATTCCATTCATGTCTTTTTCTACACTATGTTACCAAAAACAAAAGACAGATGGACTAAAGGATAGCGAGAAGGGAGAGGCAGAAAGCCGAACACTAAACACGCGTCGCGCGATACACAAATGCTGCCATCACGCGTGTAAGACTACATGCACTAACTTTTTTTCAGACGGACAGTGATAAATTCACTACCCTTCCCAGAGTTAGGTTTTAAAATCACAAAAAACGCTTATTAGGAAAGATAACATTATATGGGTTTACGTTTGAAAACATTACAGTACCCAGACAGCACATCTTCGAAACAGGAGGTAGAAGTAATTGCATATTTTGAACGCAGCCACGTAGCTCCTTTAAATTTGGATATTTGGGTTCCTTAGGGCTTGCTGACAAAGAATATGTAAAACGTTACGCAAATAGTCCAGGAATTAATAAATTATAACCAAAATAAAATAGTGGGGATGCCTGACAACATAAAATCATTTCTGCTCATAAAATTTTTTTTATAACGTGTTTGAAAAAAACCTTACGTTACAGAAATAGCCTACCATGTAAACTCCAAATTGATTGGAGCGCAACAAATGAAAGACTAACCACGATTGGTCGGGCTATAAATACTATCTTGGTTGTTAGGGAGACGTAGAAAGGTAACATTTTTTCAAACACTTGTCGAAATGTGGCTCCATTGGCTAGACTCGCTGATATACTCACTTAGGAGCGTTAGTTCGAGACCACTAGTGCAAATAAGCTTGATAAAGCAACAGTGCGTTGAAGCCAGCTCATATTTTGCTAAATAAAAGCCTGGAACATAAGCAGATGGGAATTTGTGCCAGAAATTGTGCCAGAATTCATTGCTAATCAACGTATCTGTGTTTGTTTCCATGAATTGTGGTAAGCTTAAACCATTCAGTATCTTTTAATGAAAATTGAATGTGAATTGTTAATTTATGCCTGTATATATGTGTAGTTCAGTAGCAAACATGATGTAAAACCTATAATGCTCCCGCCTGAACAGAAGGTGTCGGAGGAAAGTAAAACTGCATGGAATGGCCAAACAGTACACTGACACCTAGATTATTGATTAGACAGAAATAATGCTGGAAGTGCAGAGGCGTGGTAACCATTAAGGAGGTAAATACTGGTATAAAGTATTTCAGATGAAGCTGACAGTTGGCCTAACGCTCTGAACTCAATGTTTGTGATGTATTGTGATCAGTGTAAAAAGAGAGTATAAGTTAGTTATGAAGTAGAAGGTACATCCTTCTTGATTTCAGGGACCGTGGTCTTGATGGTATTGAGCAGCACCTGGTCAGAGCTTTGCTGAATCCAGAGTCGGACAGCATACTCCTTGGTCTTTTTAGCTATCAGTGAGGTGTCTCCAGAGCCCAGGGGAGAATTCGAGCAGAGGAGTCCTTTCCTGCCGCCATCACGCAAGATAAGCTGATTTGGCCAGCTGAGCTCAACATTATGTCCCCTCATCTTGAAATGACTTTGTAAAAATAACATTCAGAGGGGAATTTAATTGTCTTAATATCAGGAACTGAGAACATCTCCAATACTAGTCCCAAAAGACAAACTATTGAAGTCATGATGACAAATACCAACAGAGCTTGAACAAAACAAAACCAGTATTACCTCATATTACTACTACACAACTGACACACATAGGATATTTTTAATAATATATGTCACTACAATATTCATATTGATAAAGTCTGTACATATACTTGTAATTAAAATTGATTGTGATTCCTGGTTCCTTTGTATTTGAATCAGGACACATATACCTTTATGACAACAATGAATACATATTGTTATTTGAAAAGTTATCAGTGACTCCTTAAGATATTCTCATAGAGTGTTATATGTATGTGAGTGTCACAGTGTTGTCAAGAGTAGTGGATTAAATTAAATTGTTTATCTGTCTGTTGTTGTGACTTACACTTCATCATACACATACCCTAGACACATAACGTAGTCATCACACTATTCCAGAATAATTCTGACTGAGATATATAGATATGTGGTAGCAAGTAAGGTTATCTATAATACACTACTCTTAATAGATATAGATACCTTCACAGCTGATCTCAGTCAGTACACTAAGTCCCCTATAAATATTTATAACATCCCACTTCACCACATATATTGGGGTCTCGCTCTTGGGATTTTGAATCTTTCCCTATTAAAAATATTGGGGGTAATTCACTTCAGGGAATATAAGAATTAAAAGGTATCCTTGGGTGGAATTAAATAAGGTTGAGCTCACGGTGCCTGTGTTGTCCATTAGATATATTTAGAGATTAAATTGTTGGTTAGACATTGTAGAAATTTACCTGATAGACAATGGCGGACCTGGCCAAGTTTCGATCTGCTGCTGTACAGACTGCAAAAGAGTTAGGATTAGATGGGCAAGTTATGGTTGCCTATGTCACTACGGAATGTGACAAATTTATTGAACGCGAAGAAAGAAGATTAGAAAAAGAGGCCGAAAGAAAGTTAGAGGCTGAGACTAAGAGGTTGCAGATTGAGGCTGAGGCTAAGAGGTTGCAGATTGAGGCTGAGGCTAAGAAATTGGAAGCAGAAAGAGAAGACAAGAAATTAGCTGCAGAAAGGGAAGAGAAGAAATTAGCTGCAGAAAGGGAAGAGAAGAAATTAGCTGCAGAAAGGGAAGACAGGAAATTAGCTGCAGAAAGGGAAGCAGAAGATAAAAGATTACAAAGGGAACATGAGTTACGACTAAGGGAGTTTGAGTTTCAGGGCCATGCTCCTGAAAATGGTGCCAGTCCCTTTGCCTCTGATGCCACTGCTACTCAAGGAGCCTCAACCTCAGCTATGAATTTTCATTTAGATCATTTTGTTGAGAAAGACGATGATATTGAGAGCTACCTAAATAGGTATGAACTATTAGCTACCACGTATGGGTTAGAGAGAGAAAGGTGGAGCTTAAAGTTATCTCAGGGACTTCGTGGGGCAGCTTATGAAGTTTTTGCAAAAATGAGCAGAGGTGATCAGGAAAATTATGACATGCTAAAGCAGGCTCTTTTGTTAAGATATGAAAAGAATGCAGAATTCTATAGGAAAAAATTTAGGAATGCTAAACTACTGTCAGGTGAAACCTATCACCAGTTCTCTGCACGAATAGAGACATACTTGGAGAAATGGACTTCTCTGGGGAAAACCCAAGATCTTAAGGAAATGGTCCTTATAGAGCAACTAAGAGAGTCCATGGCTCCAGACCTGAGAAAGTTTCTCATGGAACAAGGTGCAGAGAGGCTGGGTGAGTTGCTAAATGTTGCTGAAAGGTATCAAGCAGCTCAAGCAGAGGTAACAGGTAATAAAAAGAAACAAGTGGATAACTTTAGGGCACCACAGAACTTTAATAAATTTGATCCTAGGGATCAAAATAAAGGTAAGCACCAATTTGATAGGCCACGGTATGAAAATAAAAATAAATTCCCACAATTCGATGAAAGGAAATATGATAAAAGAAAATCTTTCAACCAAGGAAAAAGGTGGTGTAAAAATTGTCAGATGGACAATCATGACACTGACCGTTGCAGAAGGAAACCTGTGTATATGGCAACCCTTCAGGTCAGGTCGACCTCAAGACAGGAGGAGGATATTATGTTAGATACCACTCCAGAAGAGATGAGGAAGGCACAGGCTGGGGATAAAACACTCAAGCCTTGTTTCAGAAAATTGTCAACTTGTCATACAACTCCAGGCAAGGGAGATTTTTACATGAAAAACAAGTTGATGTATAGGAAGACTGGAGCTAGATCCAAAGGTCAGGGACAGCTGGTACTTCCTAAAAGATATAGGGCAGACTTAATAAGGAGCCTACATGTGAAACCAGATGGGGACCATGAGAAGATAGGTACCATCATTCAAAAGGTGGCTCACAATTATTATTGGCCCAAAGCAAGATGGGACATTGAGAATTTTGTAGAAAGGTGTAGCATAGCACATGAGGGAACACCCACAAGTGGGAACATGGATCAGGACCTGGACACGCCACGGGGCAAAATTAGGCCTGATAATAAAAAGAAATATAGATTTGATAAAGTGGACCAAATGGAATGGGAAGCCCCTTTTCACGGACAAGCTTCACTTAACTGTTTTACAATGGCCACTATGCGGAGAGTGCAAAAAGATGTCTTACCCCAGGATAAGCCGACAATCCCTCAATCGGACTTAAACAAACTGGAGGAAGAGGATGTAGAGAGGAAATCTCTCATCAAGAATTTTAAGAGGGGAGAAAGCCCCAAGACAAGAAAAATTGGTAGCGGTCGTTTTGTGAATGATAGAAAATTTCTAATACTCAAGGCGAAAATCTCAGGTTATTTAAATTGTCAACCCTGACATGGATTTTAGGTGAGTATCCCTTTTCTTGACAGAGACAGGTGTAGTCCCTGGCCATTTAGGCAGATACTTCGCCGATTTACGGAGGTGTTAGATGGGTCGGCTCAGGAGCCGCCAATCCCTGGTGACGACACTTCTTCTGAAAATGTCCTAACCAGGTCTCGAGTTAATCCAGAAAAATTCGTTTAGTGACGGGAGAGAAACGAAAAATCCTCAATGCCGTCGCCCGGGTTTGATCCTGAATCACCCGGTCGCCAGAGCGTTTGTTGAACAACGCTATTATGTGAATTTGTGAATGATAATTCTGGGAAGAAAAATCATCACTATAAAGCTTCGAGTGGAAGAGACCATACCGGTGCATGGACAAATAGGTCCACACAATTAAAGGTCCATATGTAGCTTTGTTAAGAACGTGGACTGATGAAAAGGCAGAGGACAACATTACATCTTCATACCAATATGTGAATGAGCTGACCACTCGTTTAAAAACTGGCTGGAAACTTGCCAATGAAAATTTAAAACAAGCCAGGAAGAAACATGCTGCCTATTATAACAGGAAGGCGAAAGACAGAAATTTGGCTGTGGGAGAGAAAGTACTGCTTCTTTTGCCCGGGAGTCAGAATAAGTTACAAATTGGATGGCAGGGTCCATATACAGTTTTAGAGAAGGTATCTAGAACAAATTATAAGATAGATAAGAAGGGGAAAAAAAAAATCTATCATGTGAATCTCCTGAAGAAATATTTGGAAAGAGAACATCAGGAAGAGACACACTTGTTGACCTTGTCCATCGCCATGGAGATGAAAAAGGAACCACTTTCATCATTTGAATATCCATTACACCCCTGTGAGACAGCAGCACAGGTACAAATCAGTACACATTTAACGAAAACTCAGAAAGAGAGAGTGCAACAGGTTCTAAATAATCATGCAGAGGTGTTAACAGACCGACAGGGCATACAAACCTATTGGAATATGATATGAAACTGATAGACCCCACACCTGTCTGTATGAAACCATATTCGATTCCGTTTGCTAAGGAGAAAGCTTTGAAGGAAGAGATAGACTATCTGTTGAAGGAAGGAATTATTTCGCACAGTGAATCTTCGTATAGTTCCGGTGTTGTACTCTTAAGGAAGCCCTCTGGAGAACATAGACTCTGTATAGATTACAGGAGACTGAATGCTATTACAGAAGGACAGGTGAATCCATTGCCGGATACAAATCAGCTGTTTGCCAGACTAAATAAAGCTAAATATTTCTCAAAAGTGGATCTGAGTAAAGGATACTATCAGATTCCAGTAAAGCCTGAGGTTAGACCATACCTAGCTTTTAGTACCTCAGAAGGACACTATGAGTTTAATAGATTGCCATTTGGATTGAAGAATGCGCCTAGTGTCTTCTCTAGAATGATGAGAAAATTATTGGATCCTCTGAATAATCCCTGTATAACAAATTTTATGGATGATATCCTTATAGCAACAGAAACATTTGAGGAACACATTGACTCTCTGAACATGCTGTTTGATCGACTTAGGGAGGCAAATTTAACAGCCCGACCAACCAAATGTTGCGTTGGATGTAAAGAATTGGAATTTTTTGGGACACACAGTTTATCAGGGAAACATGACCCCTGACCCAAAGAATTTAGAGAAACTACAGAAAGCCCCGAGACCACAAACCAAGAAGGACGTGAGATCCTTTGTCTCATTATGTGGTTTCTACCAGAAGTATATCAAAAACTTTAATTCCATATGTGCACCGTTAACTGAATTGACACGTAAAGGACTTCCAGATCGCATTACATGGACACCACAATGTGAAATGACTTACCAAGAATTGAAGGAAAAGCTCACAAGTAAACCCATTTTGAAATTACCTGACTTAAGTCAAGAATTCATAGTAAGGACGGATGCAAGTAATATTGGGTTAGGTGCAACTCTACAGAAATCAGATGCATTGGATGGGGAATTAAGCCCAGTGGCATATGCTAGCAGAAAGTTGAATAAAGCTGAAATCAACTACTCAACTAGCGAAAAAGAATGTCTTGCAGTAATATGGGCAATAAAGAAATTCAATATTTATCTATATGGGAAGGCCTTTAAGTTGCAAACAGATCACAAACCTTTATCGTTTCTAGCACAGGCTAGGCATGAGAACTCCAGGTTACTCCGATGGTCTTTACTTTTGGCTCCATATAATTTTAGCATTGAGTATATATCTGGAAAAACAAATTTGGGAGCGGATTTTTTAAGCCGCCATCCGTGTGATGAGAATCACCGTAAACCCCAGAAATAATAATAAATTTCTCTATGTGTATATAGAATAAAGGACTGACATATAATGTCTGTTTTAAGAGGGGAGATGTCGTGGAATATTCTAATCCACATATATAAATTATCAAGTAAATATAAAGCCTAATAAATACATATAATAAATAAAGGAAGAAGAATGGTAAAGAACAGTGCTGTCACAATGACAGTACTCGAAATCCCCCTTCTTTTCTACTTCGTCGGCAAATTGTAACGCTTTCACGTTGATATTAAAGGCCTTCTGCAACATACACGCGTTTCCCAAACACACAATAAAATGTGCTGCCTTTCTAAGAAAAACCTTGAAATATGCAAGTTGACCTAAATTTTAAATTCCATTCATGTCTTTTTCTACACTATGTTACCAAAAACAAAAGACAGATGGACTAAGGATAGCGAGAAGGGAGAGGCAGAAAGCCGAACACTAAACACGCGTCGCGCGATACACAAATGCTGCCATCACGCGTGTAAGACTACATGCACTAACTTTTTTTCAGACGGACAGTGATAAATTCACTACCCTTCCCAGAGTTAGGTTTTAAAATCACAAAAAACGCTTATTAGGAAAGATAACATTAGATGGGTTTACGTTTGAAAACATTACAGTACCCAGACAGCACATCTTCGAAACAGGAGGTAGAAGAAATTGCATATTTTGAACGCAGCCACTTAGCTCTTTTAAATTTGGATATTTGGGTTCCTTAGGGCTTGCTGACAAAGAATATGTAAAACGTTACGCAAATAGTCCAGGAATTAATAAATTATAACCAAAATAAAATAGTGGGGATGCCTGACAACATAAAATCATTTCTGCTCATAAAATTTTTTTTATAACGTGTTTGAAAAAACCTTACGTTACAGAAATAGCCTACCATGTAAACTCCAAATTGATTGGAGCGCAACAAATGAAAGACTAACCACGATTGGTCGGGCTATAAATACTATCTTGGTTGTTAGGGAGACGTAGAAAGGTAACATTTTTTCAAACACTTGTCGAAACGTGGCTCCATTGGCTAGACTCGCTGATATACTCACTTAGGAGCGTTAGTTCGAGACCACTAGTGCAAATAAGCTTGATAAAGCAACAGTGCGTTGAAGCCAGCTCATATTTTGCTAAATAAAAGCCTGGAACATAAGCAGATGGGAATTTGTGCCAGTAAATGTGCCAGAATTCATTGCTAATCAACGTATCTGTGTTTGTTTCCATGAATTGTGGTAAGCTTAAACCATTCAGTATCTTTTAATGAAAATTGAATGTGAATTGTTAATTTATGCCTGTATATATGTGTAGTTCAGTAGCAAATATGATATAAAGCCTATAATGCTCCAGCCTGAACAGAAGGTGTCGGAGGAAAGTAAAACTGCATGGAATGGCCAAACAGTACACTGACACCTAGATTATTGATTAGACAGAAATAATGCTGGAAGTGCAGAGGCGTGGTAACCATTAAGGAGGTAAATACTGGTATAAAGTATTTCAGATGAAGCTGACAGTTGGCCTAACGCTCTGAACTCAATGTTTGTGATGTATTGTGATCAGTGTAAAAAGAGAGTATAAGTTAGTTATGAAGTAGAAGGTACATCCTTCTTGATTTCAGGGACCGTGGTCTTGATGGTATTGAGCAGCACCTGGTCAGAGCTTTGCTGAATCCAGAGTCGGACAGCATACTCCTTGGTCTTTTTAGCTATCAGTGAGGTGTCTCCAGAGCCCAGGGGAGAATTCGAGCAGAGGAGTCCTTTCCTGCCGCCATCACGCAAGATAAGCTGATTTGGCCAGCTGAGCTCAACATTATGTCCCCTCATCTTGAAATGACTTTGTAAAAATAACATTCAGAGGGGAATTTAATTGTCTTAATATCAGGAACTGAGAACATCTCCAATACTAGTCCCAAAAGACAAACTATTGAAGTCATGATGACAAATACCAACAGAGCTTGAACAAAACAAAACCAGTATTACCTCATATTACTACTACACAACTGACACACATAGGATATTTTTAATAATATATGTCACTACAATATTCATATTGATAAAGTCTGTACATATACTTGTAATTAAAATTGATTGTGATTCCTGGTTCCTTTGTATTTGAATCAGGACACATATACCTTTATGACAACAATGAATACATATTGTTATTTGAAAAGTTATCAGTGACTCCTTAAGATATTCTCATAGAGTGTTATATGTATGTGAGTGTCACAGTGTTGTCAAGAGTAGTGGATTAAATTAAATTGTTTATCTGTCTGTTGTTGTGACTTACACTTCATCTACACATACCCTAGACACATAACGTAGTCATCACACTATTCCAGAATAATTCTGACTGAGATATATAGATATGTGGTAGCAAGTAAGGTTATCTATAATACACTACTCTTAATAGATATAGATACCTTCACAGCTGATCTCAGTCAGTACACTAAGTCCCCTATAAATATTTATAACATCCCACTTCACCACAACTCTCCAGGGCTTCTATCATTTCAATTGTTATGTTATCCATGCCTGCTGATTTTCATTTTTGTATCATATGTATGGCATTCTCTACTTCTGATCTGAGAATGTTTGGGCCTTCATTAGAATCTGGTGATGGTATTTTATCTCTGTTGTCCTCGAATAGTTCTTTTACGTATTCTGCCCATCTGTTTGATATGTCTTTCTCATCAAGTAATATTACACCATTTTTGTTCTTGATACAGCTTCCTCCTTGTGCAAACCGTGACCTATTTGATAATTTCTTTATTTCCTCATGCATATCTCTTGTCACGTGCTTTGCCTCCAAGTCTTCTATTTCCTTGCATTTTGTTTCTATCCACCGTTCTTTTGTTTGTCTACACATAGTACGTATGTCATTGTCTATTGTTTTATATTCTGGAGTGTTTTTTGCTTTCTTTCTTTCTGCTATTTTACTCAAGATGTCATCTGTCATCCAAATTTGATTTTTCTTAGGCTCCTTTTTTAAGTAAATTTGCATTTGTTGATTGCAGCTTGTTTTTAATCATTCCCATTTTGTGGTTACTTTTTCTTCTGGGCTTTCTCTTCTATACTGCTCCATGCTTTCTGTCAGTAACTGATGATATTTATTTTTGACGTCGATTAGATATTTTTGTTTTATATCTGGTTGTTTCAGCGCTGATATTTCTATCTGGGGTTCCTCCTGTCTTCTGTTTCCTGTTCTTTTCAGCTTTATATTTACTTTGATGACGACCGGATTGTGATCTGAATTTATGTCGGCGCAAGGATGTGTCTTTGCACTTGTGACACTGTTCTTAAATCTATGTTTTATCATGATATAGTCAATTTGATTTCTTGTTACATCTCCTGGGCTTTTCCATGTGTATAATTTCCTTGGGTGGTGTTCAAAAAAGGTGTTACATGTGACCAGCTGGTTTTCTTCACAGAACTGGATAAGTCTGTCTCCTCTATCATTTCTTGTCCCTAATCCATACTGTCCTACTATTTTCTTGTATTTTCCTTTTCCTACTTTTGCAGTCATATCCCCCATTACTATCAACACATCTGTAGATTTGACTGGTTTAAGTGTGTGTTGTAGCTCTTCATAGCATTCTTCTATTTCTTCCTCGCTGTGATCTTTAGTTGGTGCATAAGTTTGTAAGATTGATATGTCGAATGGCTTTGCTCTCATCTTTAGTAACATCATTCTGTCGTTGTGTGCCCAGTATCCACATACGTATTTTTCTAACTCCTTCTTTATCAACATTCCTACCCCTCTTTCATGTTTTTCTCCTCTTGAGTGTATAAGCGTGTATTGGTCTCTTTTTATGTAGCCTGTATCCAATAGTCTTGCCTCTGCAACTCCCAGTATATCGAGTTTCATGTCTGTTGCCTCTAATATTAGATTTTCTAGCTTTCCTTCTCCGTTTAGAGTTCTAACGTTCCATGTTCCTATTTTTAGGCTCATCCTACTAGTTTTTATGTGGTCTTTCTCAGAATGCTCCCTTTCAACAGAATTTGAGGAACACTCGTCATTATGTACTTCCTTACTCATTAGAGGAGTTGCCTCTTCCCTGTTAATTTGTACAGTAGATTCTTCCCCAGGGGACAGAGAGTTCTCTACATATCGTTTCTTATCTTGTTGTGATCTCATTACATTCTGTAGGATGTACGTGGTAAGGCCCCAATCTCTTCCACGGTGGCTATCCGTTACTTTTTCTATGTCCGACACGCCTCTAGTGCGCCACACACTTTGCTGTTCCGCTTTGCGAGCCGTGCAACTCTTACAAGGTGACTAATAAATAACTGTGCATGGGCTGGTAAACTCATCATATAAAACAAATGGCTACATCAACCAAAGCTGCAAGAGGATGTGAATGCTTTGTGCAGGTTTCCTGCACGGAGACCATCTTTAGTGTTGGCTTTATGCTCCAAAGTGAGCGAAAATGAAAATGGTGATGAAGGTCTGCCCAGACGTGGTTAAGTCTATGAAACTCGTGAATGTAAACACGTGCTGTGTTGAAAGTGTATGTACGCCACACTTGACTGAACGACAGACGCGAGTATACACAATGGAACACTGCCTTGTGGTCTTCACAGTACGGTATTGTTCTTGAATTTTCTGTTACCTTACTGCTAAGTTCTTGCTTTTATCGGGTAAGTTTTATGTCGAAGTTAACAAAAAGCGGACTATTTAAGGTTACTTGATCAGAGACGAGCGTGAACAGAGTGATAAGAACCAACCCATAAGAAGGAGCATAATTGTCATTGGCAGCTAAGTTCAAATCTATGCTGCTACTTGAACTTCTTGTAACATCTCACATTCCATAAAGACTGTGATGATAACTTTTCTTGATCCATAACTATTCAAAGTATTTTCCAACTGTTAAAACCTAAAGTGATTATTGAATTTTGTTATTTGTAATGTTACAAATTTAACTTCAATTTAATCATTTTAAAGTTACTGTATGTTTGTCTCAGTCAAATTACTACACACACTCTAAACAGAGCTATACTAAAATAATAGAATTCCACTGAGTAAATCAGGGGTGGAGGCTTAAACGAGCTGAAAGTAATAAGTGCTTAAATCCTTCACAAAAGCGTCAGCAGAATTACAAAGTTAACATACTCAGCCAAAGCAGTATTGTTCACGCTTATTCTGAATATCTTGTGAAGACTCCCTTTGTAATAGAAGTGTCATCACCCTTCTACCTACATCTCTGCCAAGAATAATCTTGTGCGAAGGTAGATACCTTTGAAGCCCATATTAGATAGTCTTGAGTTTTGGCCACTGTTGGACCACTACTGCAAAGCAGGGGAGGCGATACCGTTACACAGAAGCTACCACAGCAGAAACACTTGAGTACTTTGATGGAGGTTTCCTGCAAGAGGACCAGCTCTAGTTGAGACTCCGTGCTTCATAAGGAGCTGAACATGATGAGGAAAGTTGACCAATGACTATAGGTAATGATAAATTATACTTATGATGAGGATAGTTGACCAATGACTATAAGGGATGATAAGTTATACTATAAAGTTGCAATGAAGTTGAAATGGAATAGACTTACTTACTTCCATAAAATGAAGAGTATAATATGTAGCAATTCTTTGTCAATGAAAATAAGAAAGAGAGTTCTTCAGTGCTATATAGAACCAGCCCTGCCATACGGGAGTGAGTCATGGACAATCAGTTAACAAATGCGTCAGACCCTAGAGGCCACAGAAAAATGTGGTTTTACAGAAGAATTTTTAAAATATCATGAACAGACCAAAAAAAAAAAAAAAGTAATGAGGATGTCCCAAGAGAGGCCAATGAGCAAAGGAGACTTATTTCACAAGTGACTTTTTTGGTGATGTTAGGAGAAGCGGAAAACTGGAATGTCTCGTATCAACAGGTAAGATTAAAGGAAAAATAGATAGATAAATTCAAAGAGAGCAAAAGCTCGACAGTTTGACATCGTGGCATGGAAAGAAATCAACAACAGAATTGATAAATTGTACTGGAGACAGGAAGTTGTGGAGAGACATGATCTCAAACGGCAGTAGGAATGGTACTTGAAGAAGAAGAAGACTTACTTGGTCGTTCCTCTTCTACCTTGGGGTGTGAAAGTGAGCAGAAAAGAATGAAATTACCACAGGAGAAATAATGCCGTTATCAGAACAGGCAGGAAAGAGAACATACCATAATTCATTCGCCTCATTTTTGTGGGTTTTTTGCTAGTTTGTATATAAAATAAGTTCAAAGTTCCAGCCAACAAGAAAGCATTTGAAACGGTAACTCGTATGTAGCAGTGTTGGTTTAAGAAACCAACGTGAACGGATGAATACAGAATGTGTCCGGTGTATTAAGAAACTCACAATTCTGTTGTCATACCTTATTTATTTACTTAGCGTTCCCGGCTCAAACACACAATAGTACCCCTCATCCAATCTCCCTGGACTTGATAGACGGGGAAGGACGCCTTAGAAGTGATTCAGCCAACTGGAGGAACCTCACAGAGAAGCCACTGTTCATAAGCTACATTCTAACGTGCGAAAGATCGTCCTCAGATGTTATTCGGAGATTTAAACGGCCTATCATATGCTGAGATAGCAAATGAAGCTGTACGTTTGTAGTGGAGAAGCCTATTAAAATAAAGACCGTCTGTTTATGCAATAAGACGCTTTACGTTTTAAAAAAAAGAAAATAAATAAATAGTCATGGATATGATATAAAGATAAGCTACAAAGGATCTGTTATAATGCTGCCGACAGGAGATGGAATAGTTCGCTAAATTATGGCGATAGAGAATATGCCTTTCACATAATGCTATGTTTGTTCCTTGTCTATACAGCCGTGGCTGAGTGGCTAAAATGTATGGCGTCCGTTTTAAATTCTAAAGGTACCGTGTTCGATTCCCAGAAGAGAGGATATACTTTATGGAAATTTATTTTTCAGAACCAGTGGTCCTCCCTGGTCTCCAGGGTAGTGAGATCGGATGACTAGCCTTCTCGGATAAGTGAGAAAAATAGGAGGTTCCGTGTGCAAGTTGCGCACGTTAAAAATTCCTCGGCAGTTGAAAATCGTAAAGAGTAGGCCATAAGGCCGCTGCTCTGACAAAAATTTAAAAATTAGAAACCTATCCACCATAACAATATATATAGAATGTGCGATTCCTATATATCCACATTGTGATTCTCGCCGGTGCCACGGAGTTCGTGCACTGTGCTGAGATCATCCTTGTGTGATCTAAGGGAGGAGAGCGGAGTACTGATGGAGTCGTCCGTGTGCAATGGAGATAGTCCTTAAAACCAAACCAAACAGCCGGAGAGCGGGCTAAGTGAGGCAGTTGTTAAAGAAATATAGATACATAGGAAAAGCACTCGATTGGGGGCGGGGGAGTATCTGTATCATATAAAACGAATTTCAACAGCAACCACTACTGCAAGATCACGTGATTGTTTGGTACAGGCTTCCTGCAAGGGGGTCATCTACATGGTAGTAGGTACTCCTAAGGGAGCACATAGGAAAAATATGATGAGGGAAACAATTGAGTAGTGATGTAGTGTCTGATGTGTTCTCTCGTGTGATGTAGTGTCTGATGTGTTCTCTCGTGTGATGTAGTGTCTGATGTGTTCTCTCGTGTGATGTAGTGTCTGATGTGTTCTCTCGTGTGATTGTCAGTTGAAGATGTTCTTTAAAACATCAGCCAACCAACGTCGTTTACTTTCTTCCCGTCATCGGCCATTTCCATCAGACGTCAAATAAATAAAGGTTCGCTGTTTCTGTAACAAAGTTGAATTTAAAAATTACACCGAATACCCTAATAATAATCGAGGATTGGGTTGAATATGGTAAACTCTCCCGAGATGGTAGATGAGTGGAAGCTAATGAAGTGCATCTGATGCTAATGAAGTTCATCTGATGCTAATGAAGTTCATCTGAAGCTAATGAAGTTCATCTGAAGCTAATGAAGTTCATCAGTATTTTGCGCATTGTATACTACTTTCATCTGATGCTAATGAAGTTCATCTGATGCTAATGAAGTTCATCTGATGCTAATGAAGTTCATCTGAAGCTAATGAAGTTCATCTGATGCTAATGAAGTTCATCTGATGCTAATGAAGTTCATCTGAAGCTAGTGAAGTTCATCTGAAGCTAATGAAGTTCATCTGAAGCTAATGAAGTTCATCTGATGCTAATGAAGTTCATCTGATGCTAATGAAGTTCACCTGATGCTAATGAAGTTCATCTGGAGCTAATGATGTTCATTTCATGCTAATGAAGTTCATCTGATGCTAATGAAGTTCATCTGATGCTAATGAAGTTCATCTGATGCTAATGAAGTTCATCTGAAGCTAATGAAGTTCATCTGAAGCTAATGAAGTTCATCTGATGCTAATCCGCTCTCCTCCTATTTCTTCAACAACATCTGTTACCATCTTAGTTTTTCTCTTTGTTTTCGTTCTTCTTCTCTTTCTTGTCTTCTTGGTGTTGTTGGTTTGTTAGAAATCTAGGTCAAGGTTTCATTACGCTAGCTCATACACACTAATAGTCCATTTCAGGGCTTGGTATTTATGACCAATACAGTAGAGTTCAGGCGCAGTTTTTTTTTGTTTTCTGGACTGAAAACTGTGCTCTCTGATATAACCGAAGAACTTCTATTACATTCTCGACAGGCTCATCCCTCACCACAAGAATGCAAAGATCTCAAGGAAAAGAAATCTAATTTTTTTGGATGTGACAGGTCGCTGCCCTCAATTTACCTTCCTGATCCATGGCATAAAAATATGTTTGGATAGAAGGTTTTGGAATTTTTTTTCTTCTGTTCTATACCAAAAATCCACGCCACTGATACAATACAGGTGTAGGATTTCTTCTGAGGTTTATTAAAACATTATTTAAATGCGGCGACACTAATATTTGGTTCTTTCCTTCACTACCAAAAAAGGTGTCCCTAAATCGTGTCAAAACTGACAGGAAACAGTTATCCCCAATCACATTTTTACTCTTTCAGAGCATTTACCAGTCTCCATTGTTTCGTATTATATTTTTCTATTTATTATTTTACCCACTCAAGCGTGGCCACATCCTCATGCTGGCCACAACAGATTCGTTTTCTGTTTTATTTTTCAAGTGGCGAGCCTGTTCCATTGTGTCCTAATGCCTAGATTGGGATGCTGTCTTTAGGTTCCAAAGCTAAGTCAATGATACGAATTCATGGACTGAAGCTAATGATGGGTAGCTTGTTTCATCCCGCAATTAGAATTTTGGTCAGGAAATAACTTTATATATTTCATACTTGCTATCTATCTATCTATCTATCTATCTATCTATCTATCTATCTATCTATCTATCTATCTATCTATCTATCTATCTATCTATCTATCTATCTATCTATCTATCTATCTATCTATCTATCTATCTATCTATCTATCTATCTATCTATCTATCTATCTATCTATCTATCTATCTATCTATCTATCTATCTATCTATCTATATATCTATCTATCTATCTATCTATCTATCTATCTATCTATCTATCTATCTATCTATCTATCTATCTATCTATCTATCTATCTATCTATCTATCTATCTATCTATCTATCTATCTACCTACCTACCTACCTACCTACCTACCTACCTACCTACCTACCTACCTACCTACCTACCTACCTACCTACCTACCTACCTACCTACCTACCTACCTACCTACCTACCTACCTACCTACCTACCTCCCTACCTACCTACCTACCTACCTACCTACCTACCTACCTACCTACCTACCTACCTACCTACCTACCTACCTACCTACCTACCTACCTACCTACCTACCTACCTACCTACCTACCTACCTACCTACCTACCTACCTACCTACCTACCTACCTACCTACCTACCTACCTACCTACCTACCTACCTACCTACCTACCTACCTACCTACCTACCTACCTGTCTGTCTGTCTGTCTGTCTGTCTGTCTGTCTGTCTGTCTGTCTGTCTGTCTGTCTGTCTGTCTGTCTGTCTGTCTGTCTGTCTGTCTGTCTGTCTGTCTATCTGTCTGTCTGTCCGTCCGTATGTCCGTTCGTCCGCCTGCCTGCCTGTCTACATACCTACCTACGCACCTGTCTACAGACCTACATACCTGCCCGCCCTCCTGTCTGTCTGTCCATCAAAAAAACACATACCTCAAGAAGTATGGAGACATGCATGACAAGGATAACAAAACATGAAAGGCCTAAAACAAAAGTCACGGGACAGGAAGGTTTGGGGAGTATGTGTTGAACTCCTGTGCTTTACTGAGAGCAGGAAGGAAATGCTGATGTTTACTAAACTTGTCTGTTTAATAACACTGTCGTTTAATAACACTGTCGTTTAATAACACTGTCGTTTAATAACACTGTCGTTTAATAACACTGTCGTTTAATAACACTGTCGTTTAATAATTAGATAAAAACCTGAAAGAAAACATAAAAGAAAAAAATAAAGCTTAATCACTACCTTTAAGTTTTCCTAAAGCCGCACATGCTTGAACTAATACATGCCAAGCTTCCCTGTCCTGTGTGTGACGTCATAACTCAGTCGCTAATATATTGGTGACCAACTTTGCTCCTTGCCTTGTGCCATTCCTTTTCTTCCTTATCGTCCGTTCATTATATTTTGTTTACGCCAGACCTATCGATATTATCTTTAATTTGCCAGGTTGATCCCAGGTACTTTACCGTCTCGCCACATCCCTAACCTGTTTATTTTCAGTTTTGACCGTCGGCGCTGAGCAAGAAAGGAAACAAATCCACCTTGACTTGTTTGATTAATTGCCAGAAATAGACGGATTTAGCTATTCATCCACGCACTAGATTGCATAACGATCTCCGCTCATCTGGTGATGTTCTGTTAGTGGTACATCAGATTCGTCATTAAAGAGATAACATGGGAGCGGCGTACCATAACGATTTCCAGCATATGGCGTATTGTAATAAACAAAGATGAGAACAGATTTATCAGAAGTAACAACTAAGAACAGGTCGGCGATATAATGACCTTTGTAAATTGGCACGTAGACGAGCAGGTAATAACGTTCAGAAAATTGGGTAACATTTAATAAATAAAAAAATAAAAATGCTTACCTTTGGGATTGGTTTAAGATTTGAAATTTAACTAAACTGAAAAATTATGATTGGGTTTTCCCTAACATAACCCCACAAGGCGCCATTAGTGCGTGGGAAGATTTTCCTATTACATTCTATCTTCGTCAAGGAGAGATCATAGACAGCCAGTATAAGAGATAATACTAAGGATTCCATTAAAGGACAGGCCAAAAGGACTCTGAGTAGCTTTTAAAATTAAAAAGGTACACAACTTCCAGTATAATACATAAAATAACTTGCCACATAAACCATATATATTTATTTTAATTCAGATTTATTATATATATATATATATATATATATATATATATATATATATATATATATATATATATATATATATATATATATATATATATATATATATATATATATATATATATATATATATACATATGTATATGAACATGATACATTTGTCGTCTTCCGCTCTCCTAAAACGTTTCAATCCGACTCGATGGGCTGTGATTTAATACTCAGGGACTGCGGGCAAAATACTGAGGAAGATGAAATGGTGGAGGGAAACGGAGGAAGTCGCCTGTTGATCAAGAGACATGGAACTTAAAAGAGGTATTTGTTTCTTCTCAGTTTTTGGTACCAGTTGTCAGAAGTCGACGCTAGACACCTACAATAGACGGGTCTTGAGGATACTTGACATTGCAATCTGAGCAGTTACCCAGGCTGTGCAATGGATATGCTGCTGCCAAAGCAACTCGACTGCTGAAGAAAATGAACAGTCAAAACACCACTGGAAACCAGCAGTGACGGGACTAGGTTTCAACTGTCTCCAAATTGGAAGCTAAATACCCAGTAACAGCTTTGCTTACGGACCCCAGACGTAACTCTGGCTATTTACCAGGTTGGCTGCATGCAAGAGGATCTCACTATGGGCCCATGATGGGCAGGGAGAGCTGAAAAGTGGCCTTGTGTAGGACGTGACAATTCCTTGGGAGAGCCAAGAACCAGAGTAAAGTATTTTAGCTCAGCATATTTGGAGAACACCTCTCGGATGGCGGAATGCACAGTATACCATGCGCTTATTACTCCTAACTTCGGACCAGATGTGATGATCCTTTAAATGCAAGCCAAGCTGGGGAAAGTGGAGCTCATGGCTTCAACTCAACACGTTTCCGAATGGCAGAAAAGCCAAAGGAAAAGTCTAGATCTACAGTGTAGAAACTACCAAGGGGTCTTCAACGTGGTATTGGCTGAAAAAGAGAAAGAAGCTCAGCAGCCCTGGTTAAACAACAACAACAACAACCCACCTTTAGTTAAGATCATCCGATGAATCTAAATTTAACTGTTTTGTTTTGACAAAATCAATTTTCATTCTTTTAACCCGGTTGATAAAATAATCCACAATAAATCTATTTTGTTATTGATGTAAATATAAATCTAAGGCTAAGTTTATCATTTTGAGTGCATTTGAACACTGCGCTTGTAAGACTTTTTTTTATATATTTTTTTTAATACCTACGTATGCAGAGTTATTGGATTCAGATTTCGCTGAACCAATTTCAGCTGGGGGCTCATAAAACGCGAGTCAAAACAAATTTTCTCACAGAAGAACACGGAGAAAACTAAGTATATGATACCTTAGATGACTCAGTTGTTGTATCTGCCATTCTACAAATCCTGTGAGACTTCTTTGGAATAAGCATCATTCTTCTAGTTATGCCTCTGCCAAGAGTAATCTTGAGCCTTCACTCAAAGATTGATACCTCTGAACACCGTCATCCGTTTACTCGAAGTTTGGCAATTAGTGGACTACTACAGTAGAGCAGGGGAGACAACCAGCGATACTGTGCTCTCCGTCCAAGGATTTTATGTATTTTTTAACCCTCTCCGAATATTTTTGACCTCCTTCCATTTCGCTGACAACGGGGATTTCATTACAACGACTGCCTTGTAATGATGTCAACTTGTTTTCTTGGTGTGTGTGCCATACATGTGTCGTACCACTGATATTTGTCGTGATTTTACTATCAGTTTCACTCAGATTCATATACAAGATACATGTCTGATTCCATTCTCCGTGTTCTTCTTGACTTATTTCAATTTCTCTAGCTCTGGGATGTCCAGAACAATGGCTGCCTTGTAACGCTATCAACTAGTTTTCTCAGTGTGTGTCCCATTTAAAAGCCAACGTCTTGCACCACTGATATTTGTAAAAAATAGAGGCAACGTTAGTCATATAGCAGAAAAAAAACCCATAAGGGAGTGAAGTGTTAGAGACTTCACTACACTAAGTCTCTCAGTTCCACCCCGATTAATATACAGCACAAATGACACGTCTAATACCCATCTCCGCGGGTTTCTTGACCTCTTTCGAATTCTCCAGTGGGACCCAAGACGCATCAAAAGTGAGGAATGCAGTTAGCGACCGATAGCTTAACTGCCTGCGTCAGGGTTAGCGAACGAGAGCTGACCAAGACCCTACTCCACCTCCACGGGGTGGTCCTGGAAACAGGCTGCATCACTGCGGTCTGGCTGAGGAGTAGGGATCAAAGAGGGAAGGCAAACCCGGTCCCAAAAAATGCCGTGCGGAAGTCCCCAAAAAATGCCGTGCGGAAGTAGGAATTATCGGCCGAAAGGCACAAATACCACAGCTTCGCTGTAAACGGACACAACGCAACCAACGTCATTTTCAGGACGAACGAGGAAAAAGAAGAAAAATTCTCCAGTCATGGGAATTCCAGAACACTGACTGCATTGTAACGCTACATTTGTCTGGGTCTTTCTGTCAGTTCCACACTTTCTTTACACGCGCTACAACCAGGCATCATTAACAGCTAACGCCACCAAACAAAAACAACAACATTACGGATTACCCCGTCATCTTTGGTTATCCACTCCAGCTGGGCAGACCAGACGAGGAACAATCTTGACCTTTATTGAAGGCGCCATTGATAAAAACCTGACCTTCCACTAGACCGCCACCACATTCTCCACATTTTGCCTTTAGCCACATAAGGGGGCTCTATTCAAATGCGGAGAGGTTGTGTTGGAGAAACCTCATCGACTCTTCTCTGCCCTCTTTGTCCGCGATATCGTGCTCCCTCTTTCTGTTTTTTGTTTTTGTTTTTGTTCTCTTAAAAATGTCTTTCACTAATGACCTCTTTTGAAAGAGCATCTTATTAGTTGCTGGGCGAATGCGTTTTAAATAGAGCTCTAAAATAACGGAGGGAGAGGGATCAGATGCATTTTAGGGAACACCGAGCCAGAGAGAGTGAGAGAAAGAGAGAGAGAGAGAGAGAGAGAGAGAGAGAGAGAGAGAGATATTTAGTGTGTTGTATCAAGGAAAGAAAAAGAAGATAGGGAGGTCACTCTAACCAAACATGAAATGTCAGAAATCCCCGTTAAAGAGCCTCTCTTTCGGTTCCTACAAAAATAAATATTCTATCAAACCGGGACACAGTTCGGGAAATGGCAAACTCTAAAGATGAAAAATCGTATTATTCCGCCTTCCATCTTCGGATAAAACGAACGCCAAACAGATAATCGTTCTAATGAGAAAGATTTTAGACTCCATGAAATTCTCTCCCATGTCTGAAATTGTGCACCAGATACGTTTCCATTCTCAGACTCATCTACAAAAACAGGATTGCCAAAAAATGGCGCTTTCTGCTTTTTAGTATCTCATTTCAGCAGGAAACTCTCTGATAGCTGTAATGCTCGTTGTAATGGAGGAATAAAAGAAGAAGCAGGGAGTGTTTGAAAGGGAGGAGAAAAAAACTTCCACATTTAATGCTGTAAGAATATGGGAATGGCTAATTAATTTCGATGCAACACATTTCATTGCAGGAACGGATTTGATAAGGTGTGCGTGAGATATAAGAAAGGAAATAATGGAGTTATGGACAGAAATACGTGCGATATTTAGGCTAGTAAAACGCGAATGGTATAGATAGCAATTATAACAAGTAACTTATTGCATGCAATAAATTATATACATCGTCATCATTTGTCGTCACACCTCGGCACGAGCAAGACAAAAAAAAGCAGCATTTAATTATATCTTCTTCCATCTCTCTTTCTCTCTCTTTCTCTCTCTTTCTCTCTCTCTCTCTCTCTCTCTCTCTCTCTCTCTCTCTCTCTCTCTCTCTCTCTCTCTCTCTCTCTCTCTCTCTCCCCCCCTCTAGACAAAAATTACAAAATTCAGAGAATACAACACTTCAGATCTATATTGGTACCTTACCAAACAACTGCCAAGCACAGTGTGTAGATTAATATAAAGATCTCAAAATACTGCCTATAAGAAAGCGCTTTCTGTTCAACAAAGCTAAATTTGTTCACAAAATCCTGTCACAGAATGCTCCAACATATCTGTGGCCAATGTTCAAATACAGTGAAAGACGCAGTCAACGCCTTAACAAAATACAAGTGCCCAAGCCTAGGCTTGACTTATTCAAGAAAAGCTTAGCTTACTCTGCTGCTCATCTCTGGAACTATCTTCCACATTATCTGAAAGATAACAACCTCAGTCCCTATTCATACAATCGTAAACTTTTCGATTACTTTATGAGTTCTGATTATCTGCCCCCCTAATGTGATTATTTTTCCGAAAAATGATATAATATCGAATGTAGTTTTAATGATGATGATAGTGTTTTTCAACATATTTTGTTTCATGGTGATACTTAGTTTGTATTTTTCAACATACTTTATTTCATGTTTATAATTAGATACTGTGAATGTGAGTATGCTATTATTTTACCTTTATAACGTTGAATTCCTTGAATTGATGGGTAAAATGTATGTGAGAATAAATGAAACCAGTATAAAAGACGAGAGAAAGGAAGGGCAGAATGTTAGACGGGCTGCGTGCCCAATTCTCAACCCTTTGAAAATAAAGTTCGTTCGTTCGTTCGTTCGTTCGTTCCCTCAAAAGGCACAGACAGTTTACCAGTTAGCTAAAATAAACATTTCCTATATGAAGAAGCAAGACAATTGTTCTACGCATCTCACATACAAACAAACCTTGACTATCGCTCCACAATCTGGGATGGTTGCTCTATGCCCAACACAAGAAAACTCCATTCACTACAAAAGCATGCAGTGTCTCTGTCACGGATTGCCTCCCCTGCTTTGCAGTAGTGGTCCAATATTGGCCAAAACTCAAGAGTATCTAAAGTAGGTCGTCAAAGGTGTCTACCTTCGAACAAGATTACTCTTGGAAGAGTTGTAGATAGAAGGGTAACGACGCTTCTATCTCAAGGGTGATATATATATATATATATATATATATATATATATATATATATATATATATATATATATATATATATATATATATATATATGTGTGTGTGTGTGTGTGTTAATGTCCTGCTCATACGTATGCTTTCACACTTATAATAACTGAATCAACTATGATTGTTTTGTTTTAAAATAACATGTAACAAATTTAATAATCAATTAGTTTTAGCAGGTTCAAATAGCGATGATATGATGATGAAGTTTAGATGTAAATCAAATTGTCTTCATCAAAACTTTGTTTGAGGATTAAAATTAAAATTTAATGTCCGTTTGCTGGTGCCTTTTACAAGCACTTAACTGGTATAAGTGAGTCATGCAGCATTGGTTTCGTCAATTCTTTTTTGATAATGACACTTCACAGTCTGATAGTTCCGTTCCTCGAACCGTCTGATATCTTCGTTCTGCGAACTTCAGACAAAAATAAGAACAAATGCCTCTGCTAAGTACATTTGTGGGCTGCAAATTAACAGGCGCATTGTCTCGCTGTTCACCCACCAATGTTAGTCTCTCTAAATAATTAATTTTTTTTTTGAGTAAACACACCGTAACTCAGGAAAGATGATTAGAAATTCCCAACATTCTTCTGGGTACTAAACTGGGAAAATATGTGCTTGGACAGCGCGAAATCAATGGTGTGCCTGAATTAAAGTTAGCATGGTACATATATCTCACAAAATGATATGATACACTTGAGGCACATGTGATGTAATCACTCATCCCTCATCACTGCTCCAGTCGGAGTCTGGGGTCACCTCTGCTGTCGGTTTTCTGTACGAATAGCAAGAAGCGATCACCAGCGCTTGCTGTAGGGGTTTATGAATATACTATTTCATATGTTGAGGTTGCAAGCCTCATGTATAACCACTTAGCAAGAAAACATGTCAAATTCACATTTGTAAAATAAATGTTTACACTTACCTCAAAGTAATTTTTGGGAACACAATCTAATGGCACAGTTTAGAATGGACGTAGAACTTTATTAGATGATTCGAATCACTTGGTCTGGGAAATGTTTAGTATTCTTCTTATGATGGGTGATCTCATTCCTTAGGACTCCAGTCTTCGTATTTAAAAATGCGGGTTTACTTTTAAGTTACCCAAATACTTCGATCCTGGTCCTGTAAGTTTCCAGTCTTGGTATTTAAAAATGCGGGTTTACTATTAAGTTTTAAAGTTGCCAAAATACTTCTGATCTGTCACCTATAATTTTGGAATCCTTAGTCCGATGGCTATCTGGCTCCTGGGAGTTGCTAATTTGACGTGGCGATGCAGTCTGATTTGTGACTCCGATTTCGCTAGATTATATTTCCTATTCGCAGGTCAAAATCACAGATTTTACTTCCGACGAATTAGCTAATGAGAACCATTGTGTATTCCGGCTCTCACTTTACACTAATCCAATCTCTTTTTGCACTATGTGAGCAGGAGTATTAAATTATACCTTCTCCCGTGTGTTTTATTATATGACATTTTAAAATTACATCGCGTGACCTCTTTCTAATAATGCTGTAATACTTCCGCCAACTCACAAACAAATCTGTGAACTTATTTGATGTCCAGATGCTACCTTCAAATTCTGTCTCTCAAGACTGGTTATCTGTAATAATTATACAGGGATGGCCCGGCGTAAGCTATTATCTCATTATCACCTTTGTTTTCGCTCATCCCTCAGATGGCTCTCTCAGACAGACAATATGCGTTCAACGATCGTGCGACCATATTGTGTCAATAGAGGATCGTCTCAATCAAAGGTTGGCAACACGGCTTAGGCGATAAACGTATTACAGCTGACCTGTGTAATTAGCCTGCTATTGTTACAGTTCACCTGGCGGAACGTAAACAAGTCTGGGGTGCAGTCACAGCAAAAAGAATATAAGGTTAATAAATATGCCAAATAATAGGATGATGAGTGAGAAAAATTAAGAAATAAATTGATCCTGCCGGAGAGGACGAGAGTTATAAAAAGTGCACGACTAATTTAATCACAGCATCTAATCTCTGATTATTGCCGAACGCAATGTGTAGATCTATATAAATATCTTAAAATACAGCCCATAAGAAAGCGCCTTCTGTTCAACAAAGCTCAATTTGTTCACAAAATCCGGTCACAGAATGCTCCAATATATCTTTGGCCATTGTTCAAATACGAAAGACGCAGTCAACGCCTTAAGACATTAAAAGTGCCTAAGCCTGGGGTTGACTTAAAGAAAAGCTTAGCTTACTCTGCTTCTCATCATTGGAACCAACTTCCACATGATCTAAAAAACAACCTCAATCCCTATTCATACAATCGTATACTTTATGAATTCTGATTACATGCCCCCCCCCTCCCCCCCCCCCCCCCCCCCCCCCCCCCCCAAAAAAAAAAAATATGTTATTATGTTTCCAAATAAATATGTAATATCGAATGTAGGTTTAATTGTGACGTTTGTAATTTTCAACATAATTTATTTCATGAATATAATTATATTCTGTGAATGTGAATACGCTATTATTTTACTTTTACAAATTCCTTGAAATTGATATGTAAAACGCATGTGAGATTAAATGAATTCAGTATAAAAGACGAGATTTCTGGAAAGACAGAATGTAAGACAGGCCTGCGTGTCCAATTCTCAACCATTTGAAAATTAAGTTCGTTCGTTTGTTCGTTCTCTCTCTCTCTCACTCTTGACAATGAAAAGTCGTGGAGTTTCATTTTGAGAAAGAGACATTCGTACAAGATGGAGTTGGTTTAAGAACTGGTCAGTGCAGACTCAAATACCATCTGTTCAACAAACTGAAAATCAGACAGACAGACATTTGCCCACGTGGGGAGGACAAACAAATAGTAGAACATGTCCTCCAAAACTGTCGGCTCCATGAGCAGGATGGCAGCGTGGCCCTCTCCAACCCAGATGAGGGAGAAACTGTCTGGTGACGAGAGAAGTCTGAGACGGACTGCCAGCTTCATAATAGAGATATATGTGATTATTTGAGAGCGAACGACAAAGAAGAAAAACCCTAGCGCAGGAGGGAAAAGACGACAGAAGGCTGACACTCGGGAGTCATGATCCAAGCGGGCTCGCACCACTTCCTTAGAAGTGCGATGAAGATAATAGAGTCGAAACACTTGTCCGACGAGAGAGGGCATTTGATGCAGATTGACTTCTGTCGTAACGCTCTATATATTTTCCCTTCATTGCTTTATAAGATACAGACAAATGTACAATATATTTTACATAAGCTCTTTTATTTACCAGGAGCCGCGGTAGCACAGTGGTTAGTGCACTGGCTTTCTAGCTCGATGGTCCTTGGTTCGATCCCCAGTTGAGGTGGGATTTTTTAGACCACAGACGGCTCCGGGGTCGACCCAGCCTCATGAATTGGGTACCAGAGCAATTCTGGGAAGGTTAAGACGGCCGGCGTGATGCTGACCACATCACACCTAGTGTGCCGATGGTCAAGAAAATATGGGCCTAACAACATATTCCCAATATGCCTCAATGGGCGTGTAACGGGATCCTTTATCTCTTTTATTTACCGTTAACCTTAATTCATCATCATCTTTTTCGATACACAGATATCTCCCTCGACGAAGCCTACGCAAAGCACATGTTCTTGTCCAAGATCTTTTATATTTGGATATGCGCCCTAATATAACCGACGGACCCTGTGTCTAAGTTGAACGGGTTGCGCCTAGCCAAAACGAGATAACATTTGTTTTTAAATTGTTGCGGCGGTTTCTGTAGCAAGCTACTTTAAATGATGAGTTTACCAGTCCCATACAGAGCCTCATAGTAATCACGCCACGTACGACATGCCTAGGGGAGTGGGGTGTCGTAATCAAGCTTTCTTCGTCTCCACAGAGACCGTTGGGAACTACACGAGGCGTTAATAGTAACTAGGTGTAGTATTACTTTTTCCATCTTGTACTTTAGTGAAGAGTGTGACAGCTGCAGTAGTTTCACGTCATTAGAAAGAAAAGATAGAAATAAACAACATATATATAAGGTACATGTAGTCCCATTGCAGAAAATGCCGTAGAGCATTGAAGAGTTAAAGACTTCACTATACTAGGTCCAGCTTCCAGAGGTGTGATGACCAGTTCCCTTCCTCCCTGCCCTTGCCTTCCCTAACTCAAAAGAAGAGACAGTTACTCATTTACAGCTGGGTAGACTGTAACGTGACGCAATGAGCCTGGTACCTTTGCCGTGAGAGGCCAGCGATCTAACTACTCTGCCAATCCGACGTTCATATATATATATATATATATCTATATATATATATATATATATATATATATATATATATATATATATATATATATATATCAAGATTACTCTTGGCAGAGATATAAATAGAAGTATGGTGCTTCTATTTCAGGGGATCTCACAGGGATGTGTGAAGTGGCAAGTACAACAACTGAGTCATCTAAATTGTCATAAACTTAGTATTCTCCGCCTACTTCTGTGAGAAAATATTTTTTATTTTTTGACTCTTTTTATATGAAGCCCCAGTTGAAGGTGATTCAGCAAAAAAGTAATTACTCTCTATATATAAATATGTGTTTACTAAAAGGAACCAAACGGGCGCAGACATCAAATTCACTAAACTACCGGATTAACTCAACTAATGATTTATATTTAAAAACAAAAGAAAGAAATTGTTGGTGAAATATTTGGTTAAAAGGGTTACAATTTAACAACAAATTGATTTTGTCAGGAAAAAAATAGTTTATCTTCATGTGAAAATATAGGGGTTTGGAAAAAAATGTGTCCTTAAGCTGAGCCAGTACTTAGCTTTGAAATGTAGTGACATATGTTGTAGTTGACTTCTAGTTCATTCACTGCTGGTTCCCAGTGGAGTTATGACCGTTCTTTTTCTATAGGAGCCGGGTTGTTTGGCAGCAGCACCTCCATTACACAGAAGGGGAAACTGCTCAGGTTGCCACGTCAAGTGTCCTCAAGAACCGTTTATTGTAGGTGTCTAGCGTCGACTTCTTGCAACTGGTACCAAAAACTGAGAGAAACAAATGCCTCTTCTGTGTATTATGTCTTCTGATGTAAAGAACAGATGACCATCTCTTCCTTCCACCATTTCATCTTCCTCAGAATTTGCCCAATTCTGCAAAGTATTGAATTTTAGGAAAGCGGAAGACGACAAATATATGCTTTTCAGATATATATATATATATATATATATATATATATACATATACATATACATATACATATACATATACATATACAAATACCATCTATATATATATATAGTAGAACCTTTGTATTCGGATGCACCTGTATTCGTAAAATCCAGTATTGGAAAAAAATTTGGAGACAAAAATGTACCTATATTCGCAAATGTCGCTATATTCGGAACGGCTTGGAAGAAGATTTGATTGGGGAATACAGCTTCATTAAAACGAAATTTTTACCCCCTAACACCACCCCTCTAATCCAACCCATGGATCATCAGGTCATTGCTAACTTTAAAAAAAACTATACACAAAATTCCTGTTTCAAAGATGTTTTGATGTGACCAATACCTCAATTCTTACCTTCAAAGATTATTGGAAACACCACTTCAATATCCTCCATTGTCTGAGGATAATAGATAAAGCATGGGAAGAAGTTTCTTTGAGGACACTGAACTCTGCCTGGAAGAAATTGTGGCCAGATTGTGTGGAAGGCAGAGACTTCGAGGGTTTAGAGCCCGAGGGTGTGGTGGATTAAATTGTGCAAATAGGCACTCACTTGGGATTGGAGATGAACAATGAAGACTGCACTTCAGTCACAGATTTTGAACTTGCACGAAGCAGTCACCAGCTCTTACAGTAGTAGTTTATGTTATATGTTATTTTATGTGATGAAGTTGCTAGTCCCATGTGACACTGTACATCAATAAGCTTCTTCTTCTTCTTCCTCGTTCGTCCTGAAAAGGACGGTGGTTGCGTTGTGTCTGTTTACGCCTAAGCTGTGATATCTGCACCTTTCGGTCGACACATCTGACTTCTGCACGGCATTTTTTAGGACCGGGTTTGCCTTCCCATTGCGATCCACACTTGCTCAGCCAGACTGCACTGCTGCAGACTGTTTCCAGGACTACCACGTGGAGGTGGAGTGCGGTCTTTACCAGCTCTGATTCGCTGGTCCTGACGCAGGCAGTCAAGCTATGAGTCGCTGACTGCGTTCTCTATTGCTGCGTCTTTGGGTCCCCATCAATAAGCAATACATACATGTCAAATACAAACAGAAAATAATAAAATGTACATGTTACAACTTACCCTAATATACTGGGTGAATTATAATGATATATCCAGACGTGGTTGCACAAGATGACCATAGTAAGTACTGCAGCTGTTTAAGATGCAGACGTCCCTTTGTGAGTAAAGTTCCTAACTGTTGACACGCGAGGAACGTTCCTCGAGTTTAGGGCGCTTAGTATTAAACTGAAGTTTACTCTCTTTCTATTTTAACTCTAAATGGTATACCTAGTTCTTTCGCCTGTCCTCTAATGGAATCCTTAGTACTACTCCGTATTCTGGATTTCTGTAATGTCCTGATGGAGGTAACGAAATGCAGTGGGGAAATCTACGAACCGCGTTATGTTAAGTCGAATTTCTGCCCACAAACAAATATCACCTTGTGAGGTTTTTTTGGGGAAGATCTAGTCATAATTTTAGTTTAGTTTAATTTCTAATCTTAAACCAACCCCCAAAGTAAGGTGTCTTAGTTTCTTGTAACCGTTTCCCCAACCCCATTCATTCTGAACAGTATCACCTGAGCATGTAAGGCATTGCCCCTTAAGTGTTACATTTTCCAAAGTCACTACATCACGTGACTTGAATTAATTATTACAGCTGATAATCTCTTCTCATCTTTAGTTATTACAATACTTCATCTGCCAGAAATCGTTACGTGGTATGTCTGTGGTCCAGATTGTTAAATCACGATAAACTTAATGATGGGATGTGTTTTTTTCACGACACTTCCACTTTATCTCTTAAATGACAATGTGATTTACAACTATTAGACTCATCTCCAGATGAGCAGAAGTACAAGTAGTTATGCAATCTAGTGTGTGGATAGTCAGCTTAATTTGTCTGGCATTTCACAATACGTCTGGCGACAAACATCAACCAACGTCACGGTGGCTTTGTTCCCTTCTTGCTAAGCGCCGACGGCCACAAAGGAAGATAAACAGGTTAGACGTGTAGCGGGCCGGTAAAGTTTCTGGGGTCAACCCACAAGGTGAAGATAAAATCGATACGTACAGCCGTAAGTAAAAGATAATGACCGGATGAAAAAGGAGAAAAGTAATGGCACATGGCTGAGAGCAAAGATGGCCAAAGGAAAATTAACGACTATATTATGACTTGTCAGAATAAATAAATAAATAAATAAATAAATAAATATATATTTGAAGAAATGTTTACGGCCGGAAATTTGACTGAATAGCCTGAACGGCTCCTGTGATAAACCCTCTGTGGATGGGAAGGAGCGAAGCTCCTGACCGGGTTGGAAGGAAAGTCCTCAGGTTCCCCAGCCTCGCAATGACATGTCATTGGGCCGAAGGGTTGAAAGCCCAAGTGCCGCTGGTTAAGAAAAAAAAAAAAAAAATATATATATATATATATATATATATATATATATATATATATTCTTCTTCTCTTCCGTCCTTTGCCACCGACCGTCAAAGCAGTCAGTGGCCATTACGCCTAGTGGCGTCTTAGGGCAACAGCAGATAGGTTTTCCCTGCCATTGTTTCCCATCACGCCTAGTGGCGTCTTTAGGGCAACGGCAAATCAACCCATTTGCTGTTGTTTCCGTAATCGAAGTGACTCGCAAACGGGTGATCAGCCCCTTGTGATATATATATAGTGGGAGCCGCGCTGGTGTAATGGCTACAACGTTGTACTGGCGACCAGGTGTTCATGGTTCAAACCCGGGCGTCGGCGTTTGAAGAAATGTTACTTACTTACTTACTTACTTAGTCGTTCCCCTTCTACCGTGAGGTGTAGAGGTGAAGAAATGTTTACGACCGGAAATTTGACTGAATAATCTGAACGGCTCCTGCACATAAATCCCGTGTGGATGGGAAGGAGCGAAGCTCCTGACCGGGTTGGAAGGAAAGTCCACTGACCCCCCAGCCTCGCAATGACATGTCATTGGGCCAAAAGGGCTAGAAAGCTCGAGTGCCGCTGGTTATAGAAAAAAAAAAGAAAAAAAAAAAAAAAAATATATATATATATATATATATATATATATATATATATATATATATATATATATATATATATATATATATATATATATATATATATATATATATATACTGAAGCACATTAAAAACGCACCACCTGTATAATCCAAGAACAGAGTGTGAAATGTAAATATAAGTGTGTACAAGTTTACATATTTGGAATCTTTATTCATTTTCCTATGAATCCATGCTGGTCATTAATTTGAACATTTGATTGTTATGAAATTCATTGCATTCTGTGCAGGCAAGGGAGAAAACCAAAAATACAAAAAAATGCACGTGCGTTATCCTGCTGGACAAGCTGCAAGTCTGGATAAATTGTGAACGCAGGAGCAACCAGTGCTTCCAGAACCTCATCTCGATATGTCACAGCATTAACATTTCCACGGAAGACGTGAAGAGGCAAGCGATGGTGAAAACTGAATCCTCCCCAAATGTAAATACTGCCACCTCGAAATCGGTTGACACAGCAATCTGCAAAGCGCTCTTCACACCGTCGCTAAATCCGCATACGTCCATCTGCAAAGGATATGTTCAATCTGTTCTCTTCTGTGAATAGGACAGCATTCCACTGCAGTCTAGTCCATCTGATATGTTGCTCTGCCCATTGCAGGCGCTGCTGACGATGTCTGTGAGTCAAGTTTGGCCCAACATAAGGTCGTCTTGCAGTAAGGCCTGTATCTCTGAGTCGTCGTATGACTGTCATTCGAGAGACTTGCCCATGTCTACCAACTATTGCTCTTGCTGTTTGACTTGCCGGGAGAGTCAATTCCTAAGGTGACTCAGCACAATATGACGATCTTGCGCAGGGGTAGTAACTCGTGGTTGGCCACTCCGAAGTCTATCCCGGGCACTGCCAGTGGTTCCGTAACGTTCATTGAGACGTACAATAGTGCTGTGGTGGCAAGTCATCCTTCTGGCAATGGCCCGCGAGCTCATTCCGGTCTCCAACATACCAATGGCTCGTTGGCGGTCGTTTTCAGATAGTCGTGGCATTTCAAGCACATGTACTGGGTGTTTTGTCTCAACGGCCTTTTTATACCGAGTATACTGCCACAACGCGTACACATTTTCAGGGTCATAGCTGTTGAGAATCGTGTTGCACGTGTAACTTTCATCGTTTTCATGTAGTCTGTACACACACCCATGGGTTGAATCTTGCACTTTCCATTCCAGCAGCCATTCGCTCTCTACCTCATGGCAAACACGGGGAAAATCCATTCCCACACTTTTTTTTGCCAACTTCTCGGCATCGGTATATATAATAGTGGTGCGTTTTTAATGTGCTTCAGTATATATATATATATATATATATATAAGATTAAAGGAAACTCAATACAGAGCGCGGTACAACATGAGGCAATCTGATCATCATAAGAAGTCCCCCCATTGATCATATGTTTCGGCTCCTTAATCTCCTTTACACTCTAAGGGGGGCGGGCAAACTTAGGTCAAGACTCCCAAGTATCAGCCTCCTGTTGTATAGTGCAGAGAATTCAACCCACTCCACCTTGGTTGCAGCTTTCAAATTCACTCAAATTTCCTGCCAGCTGGAGGCAATTGTGAAAGTAACCCCTACGTTAAAAACAAATTACTGTCTCGATTTCCATAGCCCGTTGCAGTTGTTCCACAGCCAGCACGATGCCTTTTCCGCAGCTTCGCTGGGCCTCTTAAGTGTCCTTGTTCTTGACTGTCCCCTCAATCCCAACAGTTTCAGTAGATCATACACTGGGGCCGCCACGAGACCTCTTGCACCCACCTCAACAGCCATGACCCCTGCAGTGAACCCATCGTGTCTCAGGTCCGTGGCCAGATCATTATACTTGGCTACTTTGAATCTGGATTCAAATGGCACGGTCAGCTTAATCATTATAATTTGGCGCGATGATGAGGAATGCAGCACTGTATCTGGCCGTCTTCGAGATATTCTGGTACTCTCTGGATATGCCCCTAGCCCAGGTAGGTCTACTGCCATCTCCCAGTCATTTGCACAGTCAAGAAGACATTGTAAACTGCTACTTGATCTACCTGATTTGGGATGTGCTGACTTTCCTGCTCTCAGAAAGTATGAATTTTCAGTGCTCAGTCTGACTTTGCTGTTAGCCTTCACCCTTGCCATGTCTGCTGTAGTAGCCATCTCATTTAGTACTTTGTTGTGGCGCCATGTGTAACGCCCTTGCCCTAATGACACCTTGCAAGCTGACAGCCCATGTTCAAGTGTCTGCCTCTCATGGCACAGGGGACACTGAGCATCATCAGACTTTCCCGATCTCACAAGGTTTGTGGGCGATGGCAGGAGGTCATACATTGATCTGATAATAAAGCTGAGTCTAAGAGGTGTTATATGCCATATATCATTCCATGTCAAGGACTTTTGCACGGCTCCTCCCCATGTAGTCCATTGGCCTTGTTGGGCCTGCTGCACCACTTTTTGCATCCTCTTATCATTCTCAGCTCCTCGTATCTCCTAAATTACCATATCTCTGCGTTCCCTTCTTGATGCCTTGGACCACCAGCGGATGTCACCATGGCCACATCCCCGTCTATTCGTCTGTGTGTATCCGATTACCTCCCTCAGATTGAGCGACTCTTGGGAAGCACCAACAGCTTCATCCACTTTCCACGTCCTTCCAGTTTTCAGTGTGGGCCGAATTGATTTAACTACTTCATCTGCTGACTCGCACAGCATCATTGCGAGCCTTGCCTTTCCTGCTTTGACTTGAAGGGAAGCACAAGCTTTGCCTTCTTGCAGTACAGTGCTACGTTTGACAAATCTGGTGGTACTCCTAGCCATACCTTCCACTGTACTGGTGCTTATTTCATATATAAAAAAGTGGCCTTAGTAATTTAGGTATCAACATGAACTGAAGGCACCACAGTTTGAACTTTCCTAGGAGTCCTAAGATCTGTAGTCCTCTGTCTGCCATTTCTATTGTCTGTTTATCTGCCTTTGAGTCTTTTAATGAGGCTTCATACACCCTGCCAAGACTTTTCACAGGTTCCTCAATGACAATAGGGATTCTTTAGTTTGAAACTGTGAATGTGACCTTAGATATCCTCCCTTTCCTGACTGATAGGCTTCTAGACTTCTTAGGTTTGAGGCTCATTCTACACCAGCTGACTAGTTCATCCAGGCATGCTAACATTCTCCGGGCCTGGGGTTCATCTGATGTCAGATTTGCTTTAAGCGGTGGCATGTGTTTCCCTCTATTGAGCTTCGGACCTGTTGCAAATCCTTCAGCCCCTCTGAGGATTACCTGTATAGCCAACAAGAATAATATCGGAGAGATGGTACATCCCATCGCAATTCTAACTTGTAGGTCAATCCACTTCGTTGTGTACTCTCTGGTTGAAAATCTGACAGAGTGTGGTGGATTTTGATGTTATGAAATGTTGTTGATATGTTTCCTTAATGTACTGAATGAGGCCAGCTGTGAAGGTCCCTGATGCTAACAAAATTAGGGTTGAGTTATCAGGGTACCTTGCTGCTACCACCTTATGGCTTCAAGCAGACTTATTCTTGACTAGTATGAATGATAGCTACGTCTATTGTCTAGGGATATGCAAGTGTGGTGTGATGGTACTTTAACAATAATACACATCTATACAAACAGGTATTAAGGTCTATGAATAAAAGAAATAACACCTGGGATAAATTTGTACAATTAATAATTTTCTGTATGATTTATTTGGTCCTGAACCTAGTATTCTTCTGGTCAGGACTTTAAAATGAAAAGAATTCAAGATATATACAAAATGTAAATTTTAAACCCAAAGGGACAAGTGTCCAAACAAATACTGTTAAACTATACTAATAGTGTTACTAAAATTTGTCTATTACTGGTTTCTAACAGTGGATGGCGGTTTGGGATTCTATAATCACTCCCAGTTTCTTTAATATACAATGTCACTGTTAAGTTCTCTGGGGAAATAGTTTATTCTTGTTATACAGGGGTGTGCTGGTCTTAAAGCTGATGTAGAGTTAGGGTGCCAGATATTTTACTTATCTGGGCACACGTGAACAGTCTGTAAACTTGGTGTCACACTATTTCGCTATGATAATGGCCAAAAGTAACAGGGTAAACTCTGCAGGTCCCTGTCACTACTGTGCATGAAACGACTTCTCACTGCTTCTCATAGACATCTGGCACCGGACTAGTGCCAGATAAAAACCCTGTAACAATGAAATAATGTCTCCTTGTCGATATCTTACTTCAACTGTCTTTTATATATACAAAAGAGAATACATAAGAAATAAAGAGCTGGGTCATATCTAATGGACCAATCCAGCACATCCATTCCACAGTGTATCAGTGTTGTTCACATGTCTCTCCTACAAAGGCGGTACTGCATCTGCAATAATATTATTAATCTGTCTTTTCTGCCATACAATAGGATAGGTGAGCTGTGTCCCTCTGGTCACCTAAGAAAACCTTTTTATTTCACAAAACATGTGCATTTACCAAACTGGCAATGTGTTATAGCCTAATTATACATTCAGGCCCTGCACAAATCAGCTTGGGACCTGATTACTTACAGTCGTGATGGCAGCATCTCTCACTCACATTTTTAAACAAAATATATATGAATAATGTCGGTCTTACCATAAATTCAATGAAAAAACACAGGTACGTTGAATAGCAGACTCCAGATGTACTGTTGGCTGAACTGTGATGCCTACTACTTTAATATATATTTGCTTTAATAAGGCTAATCACTTTTTCCAGAAATACACAACGTCCTGCTCTAGGGACTATCTTCTACAAATGGCGTCTCAAGCCTTGGAATGTACTCAATAATATGAAATGTTTTGACCAATGGGATCTACTACTAAGATTTTCCATTCAAATTTTTAAACCTAAGGTCCAATTTCGGTCCAATGTTAGTGTACTTCTGTCGGTCTGTCCGTCCGAACTTGGCATTTACCAAAAATAAACTTGGTTTTGGCCTAACACTACCAAAAAACATATTCAGTTTGAGCCATCCCATAATTTTTTCTCCCCTTGTCTACCCCTTTCTACATGTACCCGTTCTTGTCTTTTTCAAGGACGCGTCAAAAAATGTTACCGTTAGTGCAAGTCCAAACGAGCATGTTTTGGTCTGTCTGTACGAACAAATGCAATCTTTTGTCCATAACTTTATTTCTATCTGTCGGATTTTTTATTCGAAAGCATATTACCCACCAGGACAAGACCAGCTCTAAGACTAGCTAACTTTTATGATCTTAAACCTATTAATAAAGAATTCAATATATTTTCCATTCTGGTGTTCGTTGTTTTCTAAGTCTCAACTACTTGAATGTTATAACAATCATCGCAGATCTTCCTTTTTCCCGGCAGGAAGTAATTATGCGTGTGTGTATATATGATTCTACAGTGTGCCTTTTGTTAGAAAATGTATTGGACTTGGCGGTTTATTTTTAAATTTTAAAGCTCGCGACATCGTTTTCGACACAAGCTAACGGCATCGTCTCGCACTGTTGGCCTGAGTAGCTAATTCAAACTTCTAACACTTGACAAGCCGGCAGCATGTGTTCGCTCTCTCAATCTTATGCGTTCGTGTGTTTTATTCTTTCTATCTTTCCTGGAATAACTAAGCTTGTCTTTTTTTCAAATTTTATCGTTAACCCTTGACGGGCGGGTTACAAAGTCCAATACTACTAGCGCGGCAATAAGGTTTTAGACAACGTTCTGTTCTACCTAAATCAATGCGTTTTCTGGCGCAGGGAAGAAGACGCGGTACAACTTTCCGAATTCTATACATATTATTATGACTTTATTACATATAATTAATGATTTTATCGCTGTATCAATGTACTTCATCACACATCTATCCACTTAAGAACATGCCTGATGCTAGTTCTAAAACAGTGATACACATAGATACAATTAATTCCCTACGCCTGCTGAATACTCTGATTTGGATCACAGGAATGCCTACTGAGGAAATCTGCACCCACGTTCTGTGACCCCGGAATATATTCAATGGTAAATTGATATGGCTGTAATAATAAGGACCATGGTAATAATCTGGCATTTTCATGCTTGGCCTGTGATAAGAATACGAGAGGCTGATGATCCGTTTGGACCACGAATGTTCTACCATATAGATAGATCTGGAACTTTCGTATCGCCCAGATCAAAGCTAGACATTCTTTTTCGCTTGTTGAATAGCTTTGCTCCGCTTTGTTTAACTTGCGGCTAGCATAAGCGACTGGGTTCAGCTCTCCCTCTGGTGACGATGACCTTTGCAACAACGTAGCCCCCAGGCCCACATTGCTTGCGTCATTTTTCAGAACAAATTCCTGACTCAAATCAGGTAATTTCAAGATAGGCTTGCTTGTAAGTTTTTCCTTTAACTCTTGGTAGGCTGATTCACATTGGGCCTGACCAAACAATTCTATCAGGATTTCCTTTGCGAGTTAAATCCGTCAGTGGAGCACAAATAGAGTTAAAATTTTTGATATATTTCTGATAGAATCCACACAACGACACGAAAGATCGCACGTCTTTCTTTGTTTGTGGCCTAGGTGCTCTCTGCAATTTTTCAAGGTTCTTGGGGTCAGGGGTCATACTACCCTGAAACACAGTATGTCCCAAGAACTCCAACTCTTTACAACCAATACAACATTTTGTTGGTCGCCGTCAAATTAGCCTCTCTTAGTCTATCAAACAGCATAGTCAAAGAGTTAATGTGTTCCTCAAATGTTTCTGTAGCAATGAGGATGTCATCCATAAAGTTAGTGATGCATGGGTTATTTAGTGGATCCAACATTTTCGCATCATCCTAGAAAATACACTCGGAGCATTTTTCAACTCAAAAGGTAACATGTTGAATTCGCAATGTCCTTCCGAAGTGCTAAACGCCAAATAAGGTCTGACCTCAGGCTTCACTGGAATCTGATAATAGCCTTTGCTCAGATCCACCTTCGAAAAATATTTTGCCTTGTTTAGCCTGGCAAATAATTGATTTGTGTCAGGTAATGGATCCACCTGATTTTCTGTGACAGCATTCAGTTTCCTGTAATCTATACACAGACGATGTTCTCCGGAGGGTTTTCTCAGCAAAACCACACTAGAACTATAGGGAGACTCGCTATGAGAAATAATTCCTTCTTTCAATAGGTACTCAATCTCCTCTTTCAAAGCTTTCTCCTTGGCAAACGGGATCGTGTAGGCTCTCATACAGATCGGTGTTGGGTCTACTAGTTTCACATCATATTCCAACAAAGTCGTGTGCCCCGGTTTGTCCGTTAACACGTCCGTATGATCAGTCAGAACCTTTTGAACCTGTTCCCTCTGTTTTTTCGTCAAGTCTTTACTAACTTTTACATGTGCAGGTGTCTCACATGTTTTCAATGGGTACTCATGGGAGGTGAGCGGTTCATTCTTCATCCCTGTTGCTATCGACAAAGACATTAAGTATGTTCCTTCCTGGATTTCCCTGTCCAGATACTTCTTTAAAAGGTTCACATGATATATTTTTTTCTTTCCCCTTCTTGTCGATTTTATAATTTGTTCTAGACACCTTCTCTAGAACAGTATATGGACCTTGCCATCCAATTTGTAGTTTGTTATGGCTGCCCGGCAGTAGAAGAAGCACCTTCTCTCCCACAAATAATTCTCTATCTTTAGCTTTCTTATTAAAATAGGCAGCATGCTTTTTCCTGGCTTGTCTGAGATTATCATTTGCAAGTTTCCAGCCAGTTTTAAGACGAGTGGTCAGCTCGTTCACATATTGGTATGATGAGGTAACAGTCTCTTCTGCCTTCTCATCTGTCCATGTCCTTAACAAGGCTACATATGGACCTTACATTTTTCCGACATATTTTTCATACCATTAGAAGCCTTATGATGAGGACGTTTTTTCCTTGTATCATCACTTATAAATCGTCCACTACCAATTCTTTTCCTCGTGTTTTCTCCCCACTTTAAGTTCATTGTGAGAGATCTTCTCTCTCTTTTCGTTTCCTCCAGTTTATATAATTCTGACCGAGGGATTGTCAGCTCAGTCTGGGGTAAAACTACTCGTCGCGTAGTGGCCATTCTAATACATTCAAGTGAAGACTGTTTGTGAAAAGGGGGTTCCCATTCCACTTTGTCTACATTATTAATTTTATTTTTCTTTCCATGTTCAGGCCTTAGTTTGCCCCGTGGCGTTTCTAGGTCCTGATTATTATTGTCCCCACTTGTGGGTGTTCCCTCATGAAATATGCCGCAGGCTTCGACAAAATTCTCAATTATTATCTTTTCATCTGGCCAATAATATTTTTGAGAAACCTCTTGGCAGATGGTACCTACTTTCTCGTGGTCCCCATCTTTTCCAACATGTAAACTCCGTATTACGTCTGCCCTAAACATCTTGGAAAGTACCAGTTGTCCGTGACCATTTGAACCAGTTCCGGCCTTCCTATATAACAATTTATTCTTTATGTAAAATTCTCCTTTGCTTGGAGGTGTATGGTAGTTACTCAATTTTTGAAAGCACGGCTTCAGTGACCTATCCTCAACCTGTGCCTTCCTCATCTCTTCTGGATGAGTATTTATAGGTTCATATTCTTCCTTTCTGGATTGTGATCGTGTCTGGACGGCTGCCAAGACGACAGGTCTCTTGGGATTCCCCAAGAAGACATAACGACACCCCAATATCAGAGGGTAGATGGGTGCGTCGATCATTGCTGCTCTGATTACTCCTTCTACATAGCGAGTTTTCACCGTTATCCTGGCAATAGGAAGTTTCATAAGTGGTATGTCCGTGGTCGCCCCTGTTTCTGTGGTATACTGATCTGGGTTCACCAAGTGCGCACTCACAACAGAATCAAAATCTAAGCCTGTATCATAGAGACACCTAATGGTGACCCCATTGCAGACTACATCCTCACACACTGGGGGGTGATAAGGTTCCTGCTGTCCAGTAGGTTTGTCCTTTTTTCCCTTGTTCCCCATCTTCATAGCAGCAAATCCAGAAGTTTTCTTATGACAAAATTTGATGTCATGACCTTCCCTCTTACACCATTTACAATATAATCTACCTTGATGAAAAGGTTTTCTTTCATCATATTTCCTATCATTGAATTGTGGGTTTTTGTTTCTAAAATCATTGCGTGGCCTATCAAAATTATGCTTACCTTTGTTCCCCTGATCTTTGTTATCAAATCTATTAGAGTTTTGTGGAGCCTTATAATTGTCAATCTGTTTCTTTTTAGCGCCAGCTACCTCTGCCTGGGCTGCCTGATACCTCTCAGCGACATTAAGTAACTCACCCAGCCTCTCTGCACCTTGTTCCATGAGAAACTTTCTCAAGTCTGGAGCCATGGACTCTCTCAATTGCTCAATAAGGATCATCTCTTTAAGATCTTGGGTTTTTCCCCAGAGCAGTCCATTTCTCCAAGTACGTCTCTAAACGTGCAGAGAACTGGTGATAGGTCTCACCCGACAGTAGTTTGGCATTTCTAAACTTTTTCCTGTAAAATTCTCCGTTCTTTTTATACCTTAGCAAAAGAGCCTGCTTTAACATGTCATAATTGTCTTGGTCGTCTTTGCTCATCTTGGCAAACACTTCATAAGATGTTCCCCTAAGACCCTGAGATAACTTTAAACTCCACCTTTCCCTCTCCAACCCATAGGTGGTGGCTAAAACCTCAAATCTAGACAAAAATGACTCAATGTCATCGTCCCTCTCAACAAAATGGTCTAAATGGAACCCCATAGCTGAAGTTGAGGCTCCCTGACTAGCAGTAGAAGCTAGTAGAAGAGGTAGAAGCGCTGGCACCATTTTCAGGAGCATGGCCTTGAAATTCGAACTCTTTTAGTCGTAGCTCGTGCTCCCTCTGTAATCTCTTCTCCTCCTTTTCAGCTTCCCTCTCTGCAGCCAATCGCTTGTCTTCCCTTTCAGCTTCCAATCTCTTCTCCTCCTTTTCAGCAGCCAGTCTTCTTTCCTCTGCCTCTAACTTCTTCTCTTCATACTGGAGCCGTTTTATTTCAGCCTCCCTATCTGCCTCCAATGCCCTAGCCTCTTTGTCAGCCTCAATCTGCAACCTTTTAATTTCTTTATCAGCCTCTACCTGTATTCTTTTCTCCTCAGCTAGTCTATCTGATTCTAATTTTCTTTCATCAGCCAACCTCTTATTTTCTCGTGCAATAGATTTATCAACTTCTGAGGTTACATACTGGACCAACTCTGTTCCATCTATATTCATCTCTTTTGCAACCAGCACAGCAGCAGATCTGAACTTTGCTAGGTCTGCCATAATTTCAATCTTTAAAATGTTCTAATATAATTTTCAAAACTCTTAACTAACAGAGTACTAACACTAACTAATTAATTAACCAATTAATTAACTAATTACTGGCTCTTAACAGTTCATCAGCTTTTATTTTCCCTTTTAAATACTTTTATAACTTTTGGGGACACTTGTGCTACAATATTTAAATTTCTAAACAACTAACAAGTTCAAATCCCGGAAGAAGAGACCCCAATTTATTGTGGTGGATTTTGATGTTATGAAATGTTGTTGATATGTTTCCTTATTGTACTGAATGAGGCCAGCTGTGAAGGTCCCTGATGCTAACAAAATTAGGGTTGAGTTATCAGGGTACCTTGCTGCTACCACCTTATGGCCTCAAGCAGACTTATTCTTGACTAGTATGAATGATAGCTACGTCTACTGTCTAGGGATATGCAAGTGTGGTGTGATGGTACTTTAATAATAATACACATCTATACAAACAGGTATTAAGGTCTATGATTAAAAGAAATAACACCTGGGATAAATTTGTACAATTAATAATTTTCTGTATGATTTATTTGGTCCTGAACCTAGTATTCTTCTGGTAAGGACTTTAAAATGAAAAGAATTCAAGATATATACAAAATGTAAATTTTAAACCCAAAGGGACAAGTGTCCAAACAAATACTGTTAAACTATACTAATAGTGTTACTAAAATTTGTCTATTACTGGTTTCTAACACTGGATGGCGGTTTGGGATTCTATAATCACTCCCAGTCTCTTTAATATACAATGTCACTGTTACAACAGACAGATAAACAATTTAATTTATTCCACCACACGTGACAACACTGTGACACTCACACACATTTAACACTCTATAAGACTATTCTTAAATGAGGCACTGGTAAATTTTCAAATATAAATATGTATTAATTACTGTCACTAATATATATGTGTCCTGATTCAAATACAAAGTGAACCAGGAATCACAATCAATTTTAAATACAAGTTATATGTACAGAGTTTATCAATATGAATCTTGTAGTGACATATTTTATTAATATTATCCTATGTGTGTCAGTTGTGTAGTAGTAATATGAGGTAATACTGGTTTTGTTTTTTCAAGCTATGTTGTCATTTGTCATCATGACTTCAAGTGTTTGTTTCTGTTGGAACTAGTATTGGAGATGTTCTCAGTTCCGTTCATTAAAACAATTAATTTCCCCTCTTATTTTTATACAATGTCAGTTTAAGATGGGGTTACATAATGTTGAGCTCCGCTGGCCACATAGGCTTATCTTTCGTGATGGCGGCAGGAAAAGACTCCTCTGCTCGATTGCTCTCCTGTGTTATGGAGACACCTCACTGTTTGCTATATGGACCAAGGAGTATGCTGTCCGCCTCTGGATTCAGCAAAGCTCTGACCAGGTGCTGCTCAATAGCTTTAGGACCACAGTCCCTGAAACAAGAAGGTTGTACCTCCTACTTCATAACTAATTTATAATCTATTTACAGACTGAACACATTACATAACAAACACTGAGTTCAGAGCGGTAGGCCAACTGCTATCTTCATCTGAAACAATTTTCACCAGTATATTCCTCCCTAATGGTTACTACGCCTCTGCAATTCCAGCATTATTTCTTTCTAGTCAATAATATAGGTGTCAGTGTACTGTTTGGCAATTCCAGGTAGTTTTACTTTCCTCCGACACCTTCTGTTCAGGCTGGAGCACTATATAGGCTTTACCTCATGTTCGCTACTGAACCACACATATATACAGACATAAATTATCAATTTACATTCAATTTTCATTAAAAAGATATCAAATATTTCAAGCTTACCACAATTCATGGAAATAATACAGAATTACGTTGACTGGCACTGAATATAGCACAATTTCGATCTGCCGATGTCCCAGGCTTTTATTTAGAAAAATATGCACTGGCGCTCAACGCACTGGTTCTGTAGTAAGTTTATTTGCAAATGTGGTGCTGACCTGACGCCTCTGATTGACTATATTGGCAGGTCTAACCAATCGAGCCATGTTTACACAGCTTTTCAAAAAAGTACTCCTATTCACGTTTCCCCTAACATCAAAGAAGTAGTATTTATAGTCCGACTAATCGTGTTTAGCCTTACATTTACTTTCCGCCAATCAAATAGGAGGTAACATGTCAGCCTATTTCCCGTATAATGGTGTGTTGAAAATCTGCCACTGAGCGATTCTGATTTGGGTGTTGTCTGACATCCCTCACTATTTCTTTTGGCTATAATTTGTTATTTCCTAGACTATTTGCGTAACGTTTTACATATTATTTGTCAGCAAGTCCTACGGAACCCAAATATATAAATTTAATGGGGCTAAGGGGCTGCGTTCAAAATATGCATTTTCTACTATCTCCTGTTCGCTTCGAATACGATGTGGTGTCTGGGTACTGTAATGTTTTCAAACGTAAACCAGTATAATGTCATATTTCCTAATAAGAATTTTCAGGTTTTTAAAAACTAACTCTCGTATGGGTAGTGTTGTTTATCACTGTCGATTTGAAAAAAGCTAGTGCATGTGGCCTTACACGCGTGATGGCAGCAATTGTGTATTGCGCGACTGTGGTAGTATTGCCTGCGTTCCGGCTTTCAGCCTCTCCCTTTCTTTCTATCTTTAGTCCATCTGTCTTTCGTTTTTTTTTTTTGGTAACGTAGTGTATAAAATGACATGAATGGAATTTTAAATCTAGGTCAGCTGCGTATCTCAAGGTTTTTCTTAGAAAGGCAGTACACGTTTTATCGTAGAAAGCGGGTATTGAAGCAGTAGGCTTTTACTATCAACGTGAAACGTTACAATTTGCAGACGAAGTAGAAAACAAGGGGGATTTCGAGTACAGTCATTGTGACAGCACTGTTCTTTACCATTCTTCTTTCCTTTTATTGAAGTTATTTGTTAGGCTTTACATTTACGTTTTAATTTATATATGTGGATTAGAATATTTCACGACATCTCCCCTCTTAAAACAGACATCTTATGTCAGTCCTTTATTCTATATACACATAGATAAATGTAAGTCAACTTGACTTTACTCTGCTGTTGTGCTATTATGGTTTTATGTAGTTGGGTCCATTCAGAGTAGGCACTACTCATGAAATCTGCCTCAGACCTCTACAACCAATAATATTTTTCGGTTATGTTACTGAACAGCCGCAAGTGTGACTGCTTGTCTTAATGCTGCTTCACAACCCGTATTCACCATTTCTCTTCTCTGAGTCTGCGCAAGGACATGTCCAGAGAACATTAGATTTTCCCCAAAATGTACGTTATGAGGAGATAACATATACCTGGTGATAGCAGAGTTTTCGTAGTGGATCCCATAATCTTCTTATTAGCCTGTATGAAACATTCGGAATATCCTCAATCAAAGAGGCAACTCAGGGATTCATTACGTTCCTCCGAAATGTTTACATCCAACAATTCTGTCTGATCTCAGGTTTTACTGGAATCTGATAGTATCCTTTACTCAGATCCACTTTTGAGAAATATTTAGCTTTATTTAGTCTGGCAAACAACTGATTTGTATCCGGCAATGGATCCACCTGTCCTTCTGTAATAGCATTCAGTCTCCTGTAATCTATACAGAGTCTATGTTCTCCAGAGGGCTTCCTTAGGAGTACAACACCGGAACTATACGAAGATTCACTGTGTGAAATAATTCCTTCCTTCAACAAATAGTCTATCTCTTCCTTCAAAGCTTTCTCCTTAGCAAAAGGAATCGAATAGGGTTTCATACAGACAGGTGTGGGGTCTATCAGCTTCATATCATATTCCAATAAGTTTGTATGTCCTGGTCGGTCTGTTAACACCTCTGTATGAGTATCTAGAACCTGTTGCACTCTCTCTTTCTGAGTTTTCGTTAAATGTGTACTGATTTTCACCTGTGCCGCTGTCTCACAGGGGTGTAATGGATATTCAAATGATGAAAGTGGTTCCTTTTTCATCTCCATGGCAATGGACAAGGTCAACAAGTGTGTCTCTTCCTGATGTTCTCTTTCCAAATATTTCTTCAGGAGATTCACATGATAGATTTTTTCTTTCCCCTTCTTATCTATCTTATAATTTGTTCTAGACACCTTCTCTAGAAATGTATATGGACCTTGCCATCCAATTTGTAACTTATTCTGACTACCGGGTAGAAGAAGCAGTACCTTCTCTCCCATAGCCAAATCTCTGTCTTTAGCTTTCCTGTTATAATAGGCAGCATGTTTCTTCCTGGCTTGTTTCAAATTTTCATTGGCAAGTTTCCAGCCAGTTTTTAAACGAGTGGTCAGCTCATTCACATATTGGTATGAGGATGTAATATTTTCCTCTGCCTTTTCATCAGTCCACGTTCTTAACAGAGCTACATATGGACCTTTAATTTTGTGGACCTATTTGTCCATGCACCGGTATGGTCTCTTCCACTCGAAGCTCTATAGTGATGATTTTTCTTCCCAGAATTTTCATTCACAAAACGACCGCTACCAATTTTCCTCTTGGGGCTTTCTCCCCACTTAAAATTCTTGATGAGAGATTTCCTCTCTACATCTTCTTCCTCCAGTTTACATAAGTCCGATTGAGGGATTTTCGGCTTAACCTGGGGTAAGACATCTTTTTGCACTCTCCGCATAGTGGCCATTGTAAAACAGTTAAGTGAAGCTTGTCCGTGAAAAGGGGCTTCCCATTCCCTTTGGTCCACTTTATCAAATTTATTTTTCTTCTTATTCTCAGGCCTAATTTTGCCCCGTGGCGTGTCCAGGTCCTGATCAATGTTCCCACTTGTGGGTGTTCCCTCATGTGCTATGCTACACCTTTCTACAAAATTCTCAATGTCCCATCTTGCCTTGGGCCAATAATAATTGTGAGCCACCTTTTGGATGATGGTACCAATTTTCTCATGGTCCCCATCTGGTTTCACATGTAGGCTCCTTATTAAGTCTGCCCTATATCTTTTAGGAAGTACCAGCTGTCCCTGACCTTTGGATCTAGCTCCAGTCTTCCTATACATCAATTTGTTTTTCATGTAAAAATCTCCCTTGCCTGGAGTTGTATGACAAGTTGACAATTTCCTGAAACAAGGCTTGACGGTCTTATCACCAGCCTGTGCCTTCCTCATCTCTTCTGGAGTGGTATTTAACATAATATCCTCCTCCTGTCTTGAGGTCGACCTGACCTGAAGGGTGGCCATAACTATAGGGTTCCTTCTGCAACGGTCAGTGTCATGATTGTTCATCTTACAATTTTTACACCACCTTTTTCCTTGGTTGAAAGATTTTCTTTTATCATATTTCCTTTCATCGAATTGTGGGGTTTTATTTTTATTGTCATACCGTGGCCTATCAAACTGGTACTTACCTTTGTTTTGATCCCTAGGATCAAATTTATTAAAGTTCTGTGGTGCCCTAAAATTTTCCAACTGTTTCTTTTTGTTACCTGATACTTCTGCCTGAGCCGCTTGATACCTTTCTGCAACATTTAGCAACTCACCCAGCCTCTCTGCACCTTGTTCCATGAGAAACTTTCTCATGTCTGGAGCCATGGACTCTCTTAGTTGTTCTATAAGGACCATTTCCTTAAGATCTTGGGTTTTCCCCAGAGAAGTCCATTTCTCCAAGTATGTCTCTATTCGTGCAGAGAACTGGTGATAGGTTTCACCTGACAGTAGTTTAGCATTCCTAAATTTTTTCATATAAAATTCTGCGTTCTTTTCATATCTTAACAAAAGAGCCTGCTTTAACATGTCATAATTTTCCTGATCACCTCTGCTCATTTTGGCAAAAACTTCATAAGCTGCCCCACGAAGACCTTGAGATAACTTTAAGCTCCACCTTTCTCTCTCTAACCCATATGTGGTAGCTAATAGTTCATATCTATTTAGATAGCTCTCAATATCATCGTCTTTCTCAACAAAATGATCTAAATGAAAATTCATAGCTGAGGTTGAGGCTCCCTGACTAGCAGTGGCATCAGAGGTAAAGGGACTGGCACCATTTTCAGGAGCATGGCCTTGAAACTCAAACTCCCTTAGTCGTAACTCATGTTCCCTTTGTAATCTCTTATCTTCTGCTTCCCTTTCTGCAGCTAATCTTTTCTCTTCTCTTTCTGCAGCCTGTCTTCTTTCCTCGGCTTCCCTTTCTGCAGCCAATTTCTTCTCTTCTCTTTCTGCAGCCTGTCTTCTTTCCTCGGCTTCCACTGCTTTAGCCTCTTTGTCAGCCTCAATCTGCAACCTCTTAGTCTCAGCCTCAGCCTCAAATTGTAACCTCTTAGTCTCAGCCTCTAGCTTTCTTTCGTACTCTTTTTCTAATCTTCTTTCTTCCCGTTCAATATATTTGTCACATTCAGCAGTGACATAAGCAATCATAATTTGCCCGTCCATTCCTAACTCTTTCGCAGTCTGTACAGCAGCAGATCGAAATTTTGCCAAGTCGGCCATTGTCTAACATGCAATTGTAACAATTCAATCTATCAATAATTATCTAAGGACACTACAGGCACTGAGAGCTCAACGTTATTTATTTCCACTCAAGGATACCTTTTAATTCTTATTATTCCCAATATCTATAACAGGAGAAAGTTCAGTATCACTGGAGCGAGACCCCAATATATGTGGTAAAGTGGGATGTTATAAATATTTATAGGGGACTTAGTGTACTGACTGAGATCAGCTGTGAAGGTATCTGTATCTAATAAGGGTAGTGTATTACAGATGACCTTACTTGCTACCACATATTTATACCTCAGTCAGAATTATTCTGGAATATTGTGATGACTACGTTGAATGTCTAGGGTATGTATATGATGAAGTGTAAGTCACAACAACAACAGACAGATAAACAATTTAATTTATTCCACCACACGTGACAACACTGTGACACTCACACACATTTAACACTCTATAAGACTATTCTTAAATGAGGCACTGGTAAATTTTCAAATATAAATATGTATTAATTACTGTCACTAATATATATGTGTCCTGATTCAAATACAAAGTGAACCAGGAATCACAATCAATTTTAATTACAAGTTATATGTACAGAATTTATCAATATGAATCTTGTAGTGACATATTTTATTAATATTATCCTATGTGTGTCAGTTGTGTAGTAGTAATATGAGGTAATACTGGTTTTGTTTTTTCAAGCTATGTTGTCATTTGTCATCATGACTTCAAGTGTTTGTTTCTGTTGGAACTAGTACTGGAGATGTTCTCAGTTCCGTTCATTAAAACAATTAATTTCCCCTCTTATTTTTATACAATGTCAGTTTAAAATGGGGTTACATAATGTTGAGCTCCGCTGGCCACATAGGCTTATCTTTCGTGATGGCGGCAGGAAAAGACTCCTCTGCTCGATTGCTCCCCTGTGTTATGGAGACACCTCACTGTTTGCTATATGGACCAAGGAGTATGCTGTCCGCCTCTGGATTCAGCAAAACTCTGACCAGGTGCTGCTCAATAGCTTTAGGACCACAGTCCCTGAAACAAGAAGGTTGTACCTCCTACTTCATAACTAATTTATAATCTATTTACAGACTGAACACATTACATAACAAACACTGAGTTCAGAGCGGTAGGCCAACTGCTATCTTCATCTGAAACAATTTTCACCAGTATATTCCTCCCTAATGGTTACTACGCCTCTGCAATTGCAGCCTTATTTCTTTCTAGTCAATAATATAGGTGTCAGTGTACTGTTTGGCAATTCCAGGTAGTTTTACTTTCCTCCGACACCTTCTGTTCAGGCTGGAGCACTATATAGGCTTTACCTCATGTTCGCTACTGAACCACACATATATACAGACATAAATTATCAATTTACATTCAATTTTCATTAAAAGATATCAAATATTTCAAGCTTACCACAATTCATGGAAATAATACAGAATTACGTTGACTGGCACTGAATATAGCACAATTTCGATCTGCCGATGTCCCAGGCTTTTATTTAGAAAAATATGCACTGGCGCTCAACGCACTGGTTCTGTAGTAAGTTTATTTGCAAATGTGGTGCTGACCTGACGCCTCTGATTGACTATATTGGCAGGTCTAACCAATCGAGCCATGTTTACACAGCTTTTCAAAAAAGTGCTCCTACTCACGTTTCCCCTAACAACAAAGAAGTAGTATTTATAGTCCGACTAATCGTGTTTAGCCTTACATTTACTTTCCGCCAATCAAATAGGAGGTAACATGTCAGCCTATTTCCCGTATAATGGTGTGTTGAAAATCTGCCACTGAGCGATTCTGATTTCGGTGTTGTCTGACATCCCTCACTATTTCTTTTGGCTATAATTTGTTATTTCCTAGACTATTTGCGTAACGTTTTACATATTATTTGTCAGCAAGTCCTAAGGAACCCAAATATATAAATTTAATGGGGCTAAGGGGCTGCGTTCAAAATATGCATTTTCTACTACCTCCTGTTTGCTTCGAATACGATGTGGTGTCTGGGTACTGTAATGTTTTCAAACGTAAACCAGTATAATGTCATATTTCCTAATAAGAATTTTCAGGTTTTTAAAAACTAACTCTCGTATGGGTAGTGTTGTTTATCCCTGTCGATTTGAAAAAAGCTAGTGCATGTGGCCTTACACGCGTGATGGCAGCAATTGTGTATCGCGCGACTGTGGTAGTATTGCCTGCGTTCCGGCTTTCAGCCTCTCCCTTTCTTTCTATCTTTAGTCCATCTGTCTTTCGTTTTTTTTTTGGTAACGTAGTGTATAAAATGACATGAATGGAATTTTAAATCTAGGTCAGCTGCGTACCTCAAGGTTTTTCTTAGAAAGGCAGTACACGTTTTATCGTAGAAAGCGGGTATTGAAGCAGTAGGTTTTTACTATCAACGTGAAACGTTACAATTTGCAGACGAAGTAGAAAACAAGGGGGATTTCGAGTACAGTCATTGTGACAGCACTGTTCTTTACCATTCTTCTTTCCTTTTATTGAAGTTATTTGTTAGGCTTTACATTTACGTTTTAATTTATATATGTGGATTAGAATATTTCACGACAGTCACACTATTTCGCTATGATAATGGCCAAAAGTAACAGGGTAGACTCTGCAGGTCCCTGTCACTACTGTGCATGAAACGACTTCTCACTGCTTCTCATAGACATCTGGCACCGGACTAGTGCCAGATAAAAACCCTGTAACAATGAAATAATGTCTCCTTGTTGATATCTTACTTCAACTGTCTTTTATATATACAAAAGAGAATACATAAGAAATAAAGAGCTGGGTCATATCTAATGGACCAATCCAGCACATCCATTCCACAGTGTACCAGTGTTGTTCACATGTCTCTCCTACAAAGGCGGTACTGCATCTGCAATAATATTATTAATCTGTCTTTTCTGCCATACAATAGGATAGGTGAGCTGTGTCCCTCTGGTCACCTAAGAAAACCTTTTTATTTCACAAAACATGTGCATTTACCAAACTGGCAATGTGTTATAGCCTAATTATACCTTGAGGCCCAGCATAACTCAGCTTGGGACCTGATTACTTACAGTCGTGATGGCAGCATCTCTCACTCACATTTTTAAACAAAATATATATGAATAATGTCGGTCTTACCAGAAATTCAATGAAAAAATACAGGTATGTTGAATAGCAGACTCCAGATGTACTGCTGGCTGAACTGTGATGCCTACTACTTTAATATATATTTGCTTCAATAAGGCTAATCACTTTTTCCAGAAATACACAACGTCCTGCTCTAGGGACTATCTTCTACAAATGGCGCCAAGTCTTGGAATGTACTCAATAATATGAAATGTTTTGACCAATGGGATCTACTACTAAGATTTTCCATTCAAATTTTTAAATCTAAGGTCCAATTTCGGTCCAATGTTAGTGTACTTCTGTCGGTCTGTCCGTCCGAACTTGGCATTTACCAAAAATAAACTTGGTTTTGGCCTAACACTACCAAAAAACATATTCAGTTTGAGCCATCCCATAATTTTTTCTCCCCTTGTCTACCCCTTTCTACATGTACCCTTTCTTGCCTTTTTCAAGGACGCGTCAAAAAATGTTACCGTTAGTGCAAGTCCAAACGAGCATGTGTTGGTCTGTCTGTACGAACAAATGCAGTCTTTTGTCCATAACTTTATTTCTATCTGTCGGATTTTTTATTCGAAAGCATATTACCCATCAGGACAAGACCAGCTCTAAGACTAGCTAACTTTTATGATCTTAAACCTATTAATAAAGAATTCAATATATTTTCCATTTTGGTGTTCGTTGTTTTCTAAGTCTCAACTACTTGAATGTTATAAAAATCATCGCAGATCTTCCTTTTTCCCGGCAGGAAGTAAATATGCGTGTGTGTATATATGATTCTACAGTGTGCCTTTTGTTAGAAAATGTATTGGACTTGGCGGTTTATTTTTAAATTTTAAAGCTCGCGACATCGTTTTCGACACAAGCTAACGGCATCGTCTCGCACTGTTGGCCTGAGTAGCTAATTCAAACTTCTACACTTGACAAGCCGGCAGCATGTGTCCGCTCTCTCAATCTTATGCGTTGGTGTGTTTTATTCTTTCTATCTTTCCTGGAATAACTAAGCTTGTCTTTTTTTCAAATTTTATCGTTAACCCTTGACGGGCGGGTTACAAAGTCCAATACTACTAGCGCGGCAATAAGGTTTTAGACAACGTTCTGTTCTACCTAAATCAATGCGTTTTCTGGCGCAGGGAAGAAGACGCGGTACAACTTTCCGAATTCTATACATATTATTATGACTTTATTACATATAATTAATGATTTTATCGCTGTATCAATGTACTTCATCACACAGAGAACCCTGAGAAATACAGCTTCAGCAGTGCTGCAATTTCTTGTGGAACATGGTACATTTCCAGGGCCTGCCGCAACATCTGGTGTGGAACTGATCCATACATATTTGCTAGATCAAACCAGATTACATGGAGATTTGTTCTGTTAGAATTTGCCTTTTAGATTGCTTCCCAGATCATTGTGGCATGCTCTAGACACACTGGTGTGACAATAAATTGTGTACGTCCTTTTACATTTTTCGTTCTCTCCTGCATTAAAGATTTATTTCTTCTTTTCTCACACTCATCGTCCCGTAATTTTACATATTTTATGCACCTATATTCTTGTCTAAACACTCCCAGATTTGTGTACGTTTCACCATGTGAATCGTAGTATGACAAGGCTAATTAGACAGGTCATCGGATAATACTTTTATCACTTAAGTCATCTAGCTACCTTTGATAGAGATGGTCATTGTTGACACAAGGTGGTCTTGCACGATCGAGGGACAGAAAACTAGATTGTCAGTCTGGGAAATTCGTCTGGGAGATATACGTAAACACAGGTGATAATATGAAATTGTTTCTGATAGCCCATCCCTGTACCAATAATACAGATAACCCGTGTGGGGAGATTATAGTGGGAATAGTATTAGGCAGGAAATAAGTTCACCGATATGTTTGTGAGTGCGTACAAATGTAACCGGAAGCATTACTGTTATATTTGAAAGAGGTCACGAGTTTAAATTTTAAAATTGATATTTTAAAACACGCGGGGGATAGTAATGATTTAACACCCCAACCCACATAGTTCTAAAGAGACAGGATTGGTCTAAATCGAGAGCCTGTCATAATCTTTAGCCCTCATTGGCAAGTTTGGTCTAAAATACCAATCTTGGACTTGGACTGAGAAATGGAAATATAATCTAGCGAAATCGGAGAAACAAATCAGACTGCATTTTCAAAAAACTTCAAGTAACGACTCCCAGGAGCCAGAGGGAATGATCGGACAAAGAATTCCAACCTTAAAAGTGACAGATCGAAGTATTTGGCGTCTTTATAATTTAAAAGAGAACCCGCTATTTTAAATACAAAGATTGGAAACTTAAAGAATCAGAAAACACAAGTCATTAGAGGGATTCTGACATTACCCCAGACTGAGTGTTCGAAGCATCAAATCAACGTTGCTGTGTCCATTCTACCGTGCCAGGAGATTGTATATAACATGTGGGGTGAGTATAAACATATATTTTTTAAAATGTGAATTTTACATTCTCTGTATTTGCTAAGTGGTTATACCAGTCATAGGAGGCTGGCAACCTCACCATTTGAAAATAGTATGTTCATAAACCACTGCAGCAGGCTCTGTTGTTTGCTTTATGCTAGTTCGCCCAGGAAAGCAAAAGCAGAAGCGTCCCCAGACTCCGAACGGAGCAGTAAAATGATTACCTCACACGTGCATATGGTGTATAGCATCATTTTGTGAAATATGTGTACTTTTATAATGTTAGTTCAGGCATATCATTGCACTCGCGCTGTCCAGACACATTTTCCCCATTTAAGTAACCAGAAGAATAACGGTGATTTCTAATCATATTCCCTGAGTTATCCTATGTATACTCAGGGAGAATAATTATTCAGAGAGGCTAACATTGGAGGATGGACAGCGAGACAATGCGCCTGTTTATCTGCAGCCCACAAATGTACTTAGCAGAGGCATTTCTTCTTTTATTTTTCCGAAAGTTCGTGGTATAAGACTACTGTTGCGTGATAAATTCTCGCAACATCGTTTTTTACAATATCTATTTTATAACGCAAGGGCAACAACTGCTTGAAATTTATAGTCACTTTTCTCGGTAAGCATTTGTCTTCTCGCGTTGGTATCGAATGCAGTTAAGTTTGAGCTGTGGTCATTTTGCGCTGGACTGCGCATGACTTGTCTTGCTTCTTGGTCGATCGGTTTCCGCCCACGACTAGTGGAGTGAGCGATTTGGAATGGCGAAAGAGATGCCTCGTTGAAGAGGGGATCTCCGCTATTTTTTGTTCTGTCAGGGATGTGTAGTCCTCTTAATGGATATTTCGTTTATTCGAGATAATACCTCTAGTGTTTCCCACATGTCGGGAGGCGTGATATTTCTGTGTATTTCATGAAAGCAAGGTAAATTGACTCTTTCATTAACTCTATTGATTTTGGGTCGTGAGCGATTTCGATTCATAGCCTGTCTGCGAAAGTCGTCGTCACGAGATGTTCTTTCCCAGCTCACATGTCGCTGCATTGTACTGCATCGGTTGATGCATGTACCAAGGACCATTACTTGCTACTTTGTTAAATGAACTAGGTTTAGAAAACCTTTATCTAGAGGATATTCTTGAGGACATTATTTATACTTCGGCAGACGTGTCTGTCTTGCTGAAGTCAAACTAAGGAGAGTGAACTGATCTCATACATCTGGTTATCTTCTGGCTGTTATAGAAAAGGATGGAGTTTTTCACCTGACTACATTTACAGCACTTTGAAATATAACATGCATCTGACTCATCATTGTAATGCTGTCTACCGTCTATTGCTGTATTGAATGTTGCTGTGATAATGACTGTTTGATGTGCCTACACATTTGCGTAACCATTTTGTCACTGTGGCGTCCACAATAAATAATGAAGAAAAAACGTCAACGGCTGTTTCAAGACTCATTGACTTTATACGTCGTGAGTTTACTGACGTCCTATGTGGATTGCCCTGTTATTGTTGCATGAACATTGTTTTGACTGAACACATCTACACACTACACAAAACCAGACATGCGGATACCATCCATCATCATATGGCATCACGCATCAACTACATTACTGTTCGTGGTACAAAGTTACACTTACAAGAAGTCAGTCTGAAGTAAGAGTCTTCTCCACTATCTAGTGATTCAAAAGCTGGGGTCGACACCAACTACCTACAGTGGACATGGTGTTAAGACACTCACATTGACATTAGGATTGAAGTTCAACTAGACGCCTCTAGAGAAGAGTCCTCATCACAAAAGACCTGACAACGACCCATTGCAGTACTCAGCCAGTTAATTTTTTGTTAACAGGCGCAAGCAACGGACAATAATCATCAGTCCCCAATTAAGTCTCAGTGAAGACAATTTTTAAAAAACCCCTCTAAAGTCATTTTCATCCATATTTATTTAAATTTGTTAAGGACTAATCGATTATTAAATTTGTTATATGTTATTTTACAAATTCATTGTTGATTCAGTTTTTATACATAAGAGAGCGCATGTATGATCTAATATCTTTACTATACAAATACATATAGTTACTATCATAGAGCCAAAAATACTCATAACAGGAATTTCGCTGGATTAAAGCAGCTGGGTCTCGAACAAGCCACACCATTGCTTAAAACTTCACAAAGGATACCGGATCAGATATAAGTTAATTGTGCTCTGCCCTATGCAGCATTGTTCTTGACTTCTGAATTATCCTGTGAATACTCCCTTGGGATAGAAGCATCATTATCCTTCTATCTACAACTCTGCCAAGAGTAATCGTGCGAAGGTAGACACATTTGAAGACTCATTTTAGATTCTCTTGAGTTTTGGCTACTGGTGGACAACTACTATAGAGCAAAAGGGAGCCAAATCCCGTGACACTTGTTGTACCTGGGTACCTCCTTTCTGGATTGTAGTGTCAATGTATCCATTCTCCAGAAGGTATGTGATGAGCCTTTTAGCCATCAATGAGAAAAATATCTTCCCTTCCACATTAAGTAGTGAAATTGGCCTGAACTGACTGATGTCAGAGGAATTTGGTTCGTTCGGGATGTAGACTCCATTCACCTTTCTCCATTCTTTGCTTACAAGCTGGTTTTTCCAAGTATTTTTTAGCAAACAGCAGCCGTTTCAGAACATCTCTTATACACAACATATGGGACACCATTTGGACCTGGAGCTTACTTGAACAGTGATTTCTGGACAATGCTTTCTATTTCTTGCATTGTTGGGGACTTGGTGCTGAATTCAGCTCCTGGCTTACTAGGCCATATAAGCCTTCCATTGTTACGGAATTGCGTCACCTGCTTTGCAGTAGTGGTCCAACTGTGGCCAAAACTCAAGAGTATCTAATATGGGTCTTCAAAGGTGTCTACCTTCGCACAAGATTACTCTTGGCATAGTTGCAGATAGAGGGATACTGATGCTTCTATCTCAAAAGAGTGTTCATAAGATATTTCAGAAGTCAAGAACAATGCTGCGTTGGGAAGGGGAATTGTTAACTTACTTCTGATCCTCCGCCTTTTATGAAGAATTAAGCAATTATTAATTTCAGCTCGTTCAAGCCCCCACCCTGATTTACTCAGTGGAATTCTTCTTATTATAGTATAGCTCTGTTTAGAATGTATTTAGTAAATTGACTGAGACAAACATGCAGTACATTCAAAATGATTAAATCGACTTTAAATTTGTATATTTACAAATAACGTATTTAATAGTCACTTAGGTTTTAACAAGGTTTTAAAAAATGAATAATTATTTATCAAAAAATTATCATCACTGGGGCATGTAGTGTTAGTTTGTAAAGGAGGTCACTTGGCAGCTTTTATGTGTTACTTAGCTGTCAGTGACGGGTATGCTTCTTCTGAGGTTTTGGTTCTTGGTAGGCTATATTGCTGATCACGCTCGTAGCTGGTCAAGGGCGCAGCACGTTCCTAGGAGTGTCAGGGAGTATCTACAAAGATGGCCCCGCGTCTTAAAGCCCTGTCTGATGATGGTATCTTGCATCGACTTCAGGCCACTGGTACCCTTATTGTTCTAGAGATAATACCTGCAAATGGTACCAGCAACTAGTATGGTAAAAGAGTAGAAACAAATACCCTCTGAGTATTGAGTTTCCCGACACATGCTTATGTGTCATTATCTTCCTATTCCACCATCCCATCTACCTCAGACTTTACCCTCGATAAGAATTAAGCTTAATCCCTCGAGAAAAAACTTTCTTTACATTTAAATTGAAAAGCTTAATAGTATAGATAGAATATGTTTACATTTAGATCGTCACTGGTTGAAAAATGTTCACAATATAGATTGAATATGTTGTCAATTACATCTACACTGGTAGAAAAATGTTCAGAATATAGATAAAATATGTTTTCATTTACATCTGCCCTAGTTGAAAAGCTTGAAAACTTTCATTAATTTTAAAATGAATATGTTTACATAGACGTTTACACTGGTTTGAAAATGTAAATATTATAATTAGAATGTACATCATTTCTTTCAGCTTTCCCTCCCTGCTCCATATGGAACTTGGGACTACCTATGCTTTTAGTTCTATTTAAGAAACTAGCAATAAAGCAGTCACCAGCCCTTGCAGTGGTGGTTGAAATCATCATTCTATATGCTGAGGTTGCCAGCCTCAAATGATTTGGAAATCCACAAGCAATTTTCACATATTAATATTCACATTGCAATAAATACATATTAGTTCACATGTTAGTAATGAAAAATATAGAATGTAAAACGTACAACTTACTCAATCTTGGCTCACAGACTGTTTGCTCAGAGAAGTAGGTTTAAGGCACTGGCAGATGCCTTTTTTCACGTGTTCTTGGGGTCATTACTTTAACAATAAACTTCCACTTTGACTCCGTGTTTCAGTTTAGTCAGATTCTGGTTTTTCTTGTTAAAATTATTTTCTATTGTCAAGATCGTCAAACAAAGTCCGGTCCTGATAATGGAAATCTGATCTCATTCTTCACTCTGGCAGGTCAATGAAGTGGAACGGATGATTACAGCCAGACTAGTGGAATTTGATGGAAAGGACAGAGCCTGTGTTCATTGCAGCGTCAATGGAAGGCACCGTCGCAGATCAAGCTTTTTGTGTATAGGATGCACGGCCAGACCCCACCTTTGCTTTAAAAAAATTGCTTTGTAGCTTATCATAAGCAACAATATATATAGGTTCTGCCTAGATATGAATAAGCTGTGTAAATAAAATATTCTTTTCCCTTTTTCTGATATGTTTGAAAGGGCTTACAATTTGAAATTTTCATTTAAAAAAAAAAAATTTTTTTCTGTTAAATTTTTTACTTAGGATTTAATTATAAAATAATGTTTATACATAGGCTTCCTAGTGTGAATATATTTAGAACAAGTGATCTTTTGTGATTTCCTATGGATTATGTGTTTTCCTATGGAGTATATCTACAGAAAAGGAGCAACTCGGCAAGGTAAGAATATTTCTATTTCTTTCAAATTTACCTCCTTTTTATTCAGCCTCCTTTTTACTAACTAATAATTTTTATTGATAAATTTAAATTATGCACAAGATGCAGTTACTAACACTCATTCATGTGTAAATAATATTATAATTCCCATCGTTTTGATGTATAAACTGAAATTTCCTCTTTTTCATAACCATGTGACCTGTTGTTGTAATTTGTGAAATTAACAATCTTCTGAGTGTTTATTGATTAAAAACTGATTGTCCTTTGTTAGAATACTTTTGTTTGTGACATTTTGAAACTGTACCCTTGGATATTCTCATGAGGAACAATTGTAGAAGAATTTTAATGAATACTTTTCCTCTAATTTTTCACCGGCTTCTTCTTTTGTCCTCCATTTTACCTTGAATAACTAATCATTTTTCAATGAAAGCTTTTATACTTGTAGCACAAGAGTAAAGTACATCCATTTACCTTCAGTGTCATATACAACAACACAGTTATTTATGAATATGAACATTTTAAAAAATTATTTCCAAACAACAACAATAAAAACGCACTGGGGTGGCCATTTTTGTATGGGCCAAACCCACTTTTTTGCTTGGGACTGAAAGAGTTAAGTCAGTACAATAACTATCATAGGATACGGCCGTAGTGGACAAGAGAGTGACCCAAAAATTATGTCACATCCATGCTGCCGAGCAGCTCATCTTTGTGATCATCTGAATAGGTCATTTTAAGGTGTTTTTCCAGATCTTCTTTCCCGACCGTGGCTGTTCAAACAGTTCTTTGGTAAACTTGAAGGACTACCTGAAGAATCTCTCCCTATCCCGTCGTGTTTTCCTTCTTTCCCTGCACAACCTTTCTGCTCTACAAAGAGCATTATGTTGGCCTTTCAGATGCTCCCAAACCTGTCGTAATCCTTCCTTCTCTGTGTCCACTGCGTTCTTGAACTGTTTCCGGGATGCTTCTTCTGTTTTCTGATCTCTTCTATTCTGATTTGTCTTCTACTTTTATGTGGTGGATTACTTTCCATTGCCACCCTCACTCAAACACTTTGCGACAGTGAACATATACAGGGTGTTTATAAAGTCGCTGTGCAGTGAAATTTACGCCCGGGCGAGACTACGTCACCAGAAATGTGGTTTTCAATTGGGGCTTGTTGTGTAATGCTGCACACGGGATTGTGGAACACAGCATTGGAACACAGAATATCATGACGTAAATTTGCATTATTCGTGACGTAATTTCTAAAATATTTTTCAAATTCACTGCACAACGACTTTATAAACACCCTGTATTATGTCGCCGAAGATTCCCAGCTTTGTCTCCACGGTTATCTGCTTCAGGTTGTTATCTAACTCTTCTGACATGGCCTCGTCCAGCTGTTCCCACAGCTCGTTTGCACTGGCGGGTGGAAACTTGATTGCATCTCTTTTCCCGTCCAAGAAGTGTGTGAGATCATCATCAGGCAGATCAACTCGAATATTCTCCGAGCTGTTGATTGGCTCCTGGATGAGGTCTTCTAACGTCTTACCCGTCGTAACAGAGCGCTGTTGATCTACCACTGATGAGCTCCCACACCCCTTTTTCGTTCTGTGGATTTTCATGCCTCTCTGAGTAGAGAATTTCCTACCACAGGCACATGGAAATTCCAGCCGTTGATCAGAACTCAAAGTACGTGAAACTGGTCTGGTCGATTCCAATAAGACACCTGTGGGTTCATCGTTCTCTTCCACCCCCTACCCCTCTTCGGTGAATCCTGTGGGCATCCTTCATTCGTGGGTCCTGTAGCAATTTTTAAATCTTGGGGTGCCAAACCAGTCAGTCGGTTCCTATCTTTTCCCAGTGGCATCTGTCTTTCCAGAAGTCCATCCATCTTTTCCCGATTGTTAATGGTCTGACTATGTAATTATGATAGGAAACTATACAGAGCGATACAACAGGGGGCAATCTGATCATCAGAATAAGGCCTCCCCCCCCCCCTTCCCCGTCGTTCAAGTGTTTTGGCCCCTTAATGTCCTTTACACTCTAAAAAGGTGGGGGGGGGGGGCGGTCCCACTTAGGTCATGACTCCCAAGTGTCAGCTTCCTGTTGTCTTGTGCAGAGAATTGAACCCACTCCACCTTGGTTGCAGCTTTCAAATTCACTCCTATTTCCTGCCAGCTGGAGGCAATTGTGAAAGTAACCCCTATGTTGAAAACAAATTACTAGCAGAAAAGAGTTTATTTTTCAGGTCTTGAAACACTAGGTGATAGTTGTTCTTATTTAACTGGGACATGTATGTAATTATGTTGTGCCGCCAAACAAAAGGTAACATCAATCACTATTATCTTGAATACGTCATTCTATAAACCCTGAAGGTTTGTCAAAACTTTGAAAATTAAAATGTGCCAAGAAAGGAAGCTGCGTGTAGATTTCTGCTGTCTACGATAAGTGGAATATAGAGATTTTGAATGCTGAAGATTTGACAAAAATCCAAAAGTGCAGGTGATCTTAAAATCCGTAGTAAAAAAGTAAAGCTTTTCCGGGTAAAACAATGACATACTGGAGATTTATGTTTGTGTCAAGGTGGCTAGGCGGTATTGCCGCTCTGAAGGTCTGGGTTCGATTTTGCAGTAAGCCTTTCACATGTGTTATTTTTCTGTTATCTAGCGTATACTTCTTCATTTCTCACGAGTCCCTGAAGCATACCTTCGTGTGTGTATTATTTATTTTACTGCTTACATGCCTCTGGTTTCCCTCATTATTTATTTAAGGGTTTCTTAACCTTGGCGGTTCATGAATGGATTCTAGGGGTTCGTCTTCATAACGTAAAATTTTAAACGTAAAATTTAATATTATGATTTTATGAAAAATATTCTTTTCAAGAAGGGGTCCATAGCCTTCGTTGGACAATCAAAGGTGTTTCTAGCCTTCTTGGGACGATCACAGGTGTCCATAACACAATAAAAAGGTTAAGAAAGCCTGGTCTATAGTAATATCATGTTATAAAATGTGCCAAATAGCGCCTGTCCGCAGTTCAGACTTGTGGTTTCCTAATCCAGATTTAATCAATAGGAATGGTATCTTTTCCTCGCGCCGTAGGTGCCCTGGAGGTAGCGTATTTACCGCATTCTAAGAGAAGCGTCAGACTTCTTTATATAGCTTTCGATAAAATTAGCAGACTCCAAAAAATCAAGCAGTGAGAATTATAACGGGAGGCATGAAGTCAACACCTATAAAAGAACTCGAAAAGATTACATGCCTCCAGCCAATGACAGATAGAAGAGACTGCAGGGCTCAACAACAGGCCGAAAAATTCATAAGACTAACAGACCACCCAATGTGCCATAGAATAAATGCTATTAGAAGGCATAGACTCAAACGAAGTAATTTTGTAGAATCAACCAAACCACAAATGAGAGCAGTATCCATAGATGAAATATCCACTGTTAAACCCATCTACACTGCACACAAGCTTCCACTTTGGAAACAGAATCGTTTCCCTAAAATGATAGAAAACATTCCTGGAATTGAAAGTAAAAAGAGCCAAACTGCAACAGATAGAAAATCCATAACGACAAAATACATAGAGAAACATTATCCACGCAACACCTGGACCCATGCATACACAGATGGATCAGCAACAAATGCAACAGAAAATGACGGTGGGGGTGTCTTTCTGACCTTAAGCACTGGTGCAGAAAAAAGGCTGTCAGTGGCGACAGGACGATTCTCCAGCAACTTCAGAGCAGAGGCAGAGGCCTTGAAAACTGCAGCAGAGGTTATATTGACAGAAGAAACGGCAGAGAGACAAGTTGCTTTCTTTACTGATGCACAGTCAGTAATTGCAACGTTGAAAAGCCAAAATAATACAGACCTAGATGATCTCAGAGTAGTTCTCCACAAACTTTGTCAACGATTCAAAAGTGTTGTGATCCAGTGGATCCCATCTCATTGTAACATCGCCGGCAATGAAGAGGCTGACAGAATGGCAAAAGAAGGTTCACATCTACCTCAGCCTGATGCAAGTATAACTTTTGAGGAGGCAAAGAGTTTTATCAGAATCAGTTACAGAAACAAATGGAATGTAGAACATCCAGGGCACACACAGAATGATGCTTACTACCAGCTCCACAGAAGAGAACAAGTGGTAATCTTCAGACTCCGCACTGGCCACAACAGATTGAGATATTATCTATTCAACAAGCTAAAGATAGGAACTACCGATCAGTGTAACTGTGGCACTGATAAAATGACTGCTGAACATCTGCTTCAAAGTTGCCCCTTATATGTGGTACAGAGAAAGTGCATATGGCCGACGCCAGCTCCTTTCGTGGAAAAGCTTTACGGGGATTCAAATAGCCTCAAACGGACTACTGCTTTCTTTGAGAACATTCAAGTGGACGTCTGAGAGTGTACGAAGAAGAAGAAGAAGATATAGCTTTCTGCAATCATCTACTGTTCCCGCCTCATTCATTTTAACATTTCGCTTCTTCTGATAGTGGAGATATGTGGTATATTTATAGTATATCTTTCTTTTAGTGTATATGTTGTCTTTATAGTGTTTCTTTCTCCTGATAGTGAAGTTAATCTATATGGTTCCTAAATATGTTGTCTTTATAGTGTTCCTTTCTACTGTGCCCACCAAGGCTTATTTGTGTGCCAGCGGATGATCTGCGAATGAAAGAATACATATACAGTTTTGGTCAGAAGTTACAGTTTACCCTCTACTAAAATTCGTAGGTATTTACGGTTAGTGGTTTCAATACAATTTCAAAAACTTGTCCGATAGACACTCCTCACTATGAACAATTGACCAGTGACATGCAGTGCCAAAGATAACACTAATTATTTGTTTGACTCAAATAATTTGAAGATTATTTTTTAAATGCTGAATATTTACTGTATCTTTAAAGGCGTTTACTCAGCCTTATATAAGTATTTTGTATATTTTGTTGTAAAAATTGACTTTTCTTTAAATAAGTCAATGGCGATTGTTAAGAACAAAATAGGTTGTCTAGGGTTTTCTCTTCAACTTGTTTCAAAAACTGGCCAGAACGTTTCTTGTAATCGTTCTTATACATCTTAATAATCGTATTCCTACACCTTCTTCTTCTTCTTCGATCCTTAACCACCGACCGTCAAAGCAGTCAGTGGCCATCACGCCTAGTGGCGTCTTGTAGGGCAACAACAAATTGATTCCACTTTGCACGGTCGGTGGCCATCCTTCGTACAGTGCCCCAACTCTGGTTCATTCTTTGCATCTCAGCCTCCACAGTCCTCCGCCAGGTTGTTTTTGGTCGGCCTCTCTTTCGCTTTCCTTCAGGGGTCCAAAGCATAGCTGTTCTTGTGATGGCGTCGATGTCTCTTCTGAGGACATGACCAACCCAGCTCCAGCGTCTGCCAGCTATGATGGTATGCATGTCCTCTTGCTTGCTACGAGTAAGCAGATCTTGGTTGGTGATGGTATTCGGCCAAAATATTCGGTGAATTTTTCTTAGGCATGTTGTGTGAAAAGAGGACAATTTTGACATTTCCTTCTCTGTGACTCTCCAGCATTCCACACCATAGAGAAGCACAGAAAGCACGCAACTCTGGTATAATCTTAATTTTGTGCTTGTGCTGTATTGGGAGGACTTCCAGATGTTATTTAGGCTAAAGAAGGCTGTTCTTGCCTTATTCATTCTGATGTTGATGTCTTTGCCTGCCCCACCGTCTGGTGTTACTATGCTTCCTAGGTATGTGAAGGTATCTGTCTGTACCAGTTGCTGATTCCTTACTGATATGGGCTCAGGGTTGCTCACATTCAGCGTCATGACCTCAGACTTCTTTAAATTGATGTTCAAGCCCACCTGCTGGCTAAATTTATTAAGTCTATCCGTTTTTTCCTGGATGTGTTGATGTGAATGTGCCAGCAGTGCAATGTCATCTGCATATTCCAGATCTTCCAATGTAGAAATGTAGTCCATCTTATTCCTCTTGGACTGCCCTCTGTTGTCTGGCGCATCACCCAGTCTATGACTGTTAAAAAATAGAGTGGTTGATAAGGGGCATCCCTGTCGTACTCCTGTCTTCACCTCGAAGGTTAGGTTGCTCTGCCCAACACTACACGTAAAGTTGGCATAGAGGCTTTTTATGATTGACATTCCTACACCAACTGGAATAAACTGTCAATTGTTGAATGTTAAAATACAGAATCCAAAAACTTACAAAGATTCTCTGACAAAGGCGTTTGACAGGGTCCCCTGGAGCAAACTTTGGGACTGTTTGGCAAGGATGAACATTCCAGCACCTCTGATTCATGCTATACAGAGCTTCTACAAGTCTTGCAGATATTATGTGAGGACAGCAAACCATAAGTCAGAAGAGTTCAGGACCACCACTGGTGTAAGACAAGGTGATATTCTGTCACCTTATCTTTTCATACTCCTCATGGACGATGTTATCAAGGCATGTAAGGAGAGAACAAGAAAGTATTCAGTGGGGTACTGGAAGATGAGACAGGTATGTATTTCAGAGCTGGCATTTGCTGATGACGTTGCCCTGATTGCTAAATCAGAGGCGCATCTCCAATCCAACGTGCAAGTCTGGAAGGAAGAGCTGGAGAAAAGAGGGATGGTCATAAGCAGATCTTAAACAAAATACATGGTGATATCACGAGAAGAAAGAAGACATCAGATTAAGCTGGGAGAACAGGTCCTGGAGCAGGTCGACCACTTTAAATACCTCGGAGCTATTATAGACCGAAAGGGAAGCATCAAAGAAGAGTTGGCCACTCGAAAAGCAGCAGCTGGGAGACTTTTTCAGGCCATAAATAGAGGATTCCTCAGCAAGAGAGAGGTTGGTAAGAAAACGAAGATGGCTGTATACCGCTCCACCTATATCCCAGTCTTGACATATGGATGCGAGTGATGGGCAATGACTACAAACCCACAAAAGTCAGATCCAAACCTCTGAAATGAGGTATCTGAGGAAGGTGGTTGAAGTAACAAGAAGAGACATGGTCCGCAACCAGACGATACGTCAAGGCCTAAAATCCCACTCCCTGCAGACCCAAGTAGAACAGTCCCAACTAAGATGGTTTGGCCATGTCTGCAGAATAGGAGAAGATCGGCTACCACGACAAGCATGGGAAACAAAGAGCCAGGGATCCAGACCCCCAGGACGACCTAGAGTCCGCTGAGAGGACAACATTAGACAATCTTTGAAGGACCGAGGACTAGAATGGAACCAGGCCAGGAGGAAGACAGCCGATAGGATAGTCTGGCGCTCTGTCTTCCAAACCTCTACACCTCACGGTAGAAGAGGAACGACTAAGTAAGTATCTCAAAAAGTCATTATCTGTTGCTCAGAGGTTTTTCTGAATTCACTAGCTGGATATCCTAGATTTCTCGTACAGAGTGAAATTATTAGAATTCGTGGAGTGTTTTCATTTCTCTGTTTTGCGGTAATTTATATACTAGTCTTTAAGTGATTTGGTGTGTTAAAAGTTTTCATTTATATTTCACTGGGATTTTCTATGTTAAATGAATAGCATAATTAAATAACTTATAGCTAATTTTTTTCCAGCTGTAAAGTAAATTTTATTACTCGCTATTTCCCAGTAAGAGATGTTTTAAATTGACTAGTACATACATTAAATAACTGTCTACTGACGGTATATATTATTTTTAGTACTTCTATCCATTTGTATGTAGTTTTATAAATGACTAGTGTTCATATCACGCGTTAAAAACGATAGGATAAGCTAGACACTTATGTTTTAAATCTAATTTGTAACGGAATGGTGAAAAGGTCTTACCTTAACGCATGTTATATATGATATTGAGATTATGGTTAAACGTTTATATTTCTTTCCTAAAATATAGGCTGATCAAATCCTGTGAACTAGCGGTCTAACGGTCTTATGAACTTGCGTTCTTAGAGTCTTATAATCTTATAAGCATCCAGAGATATTTAATATTGATGAGCTTCTTGCTGTGACTTGTGCGGTCCATGTTCCTCATTTCATGAGAGAAACCAGAATAGAACCATTAATTATAATATTAACTGGACCAGAACTATTACCAGATTTCATTTATACCAATCTCATCAGCCAGCTATGGCAAAATATATGGTCAGCAACATTTGTGTAACTTAACATAGTGTCTCAGCAACCAGAGGCTAGACAACACAGGAATTATATATGTATTATTCATCCTATGTCGGCGATCACCACGTATGAACCTTACTCCAACCAATTGAAGGCAGAGATACCGTATTTTATCCAGGAAAAATTTAATCACCAACTCCAGCGACTCCCGTGAAATTTGCAGTCAGCAACTACGGCGAGTCTGGGGCTGGATTTAGCAAAACTTAATATGACACATAGTTATCACTATTACCTCTGCTCAGATAGGACTATAAACATCTATTACCTATCTGATAAAACAATCTACGACACACATCATGGTGCATAGCGATCTCTCCAAATACACCTTTTTCAAGATCGCTTCGCCCCATGATGCGCTCTCAACAGCGATATATGTTTCATGCCCACCACCGTCTTTATAAATCTAAAATGTACCCGCGGTGGAAAAAAGGTTGAGAACCCCTGGTCTATACAGTGAATCTTCATGTCCGGTTATGGACACGAGAGCCCAGGGAACCTACACTAAAACATTCATGTGCTATTGAAGTGATGATCTCAGTAGCATTCTGTGCTGCATGATGACGTTGTCATCCTCATACACAACATCATTTTAGTCACCATATTTCGTTGGTCTGGTTTTAAGGACTATCTTCGTTGCACACGGACAACTCCATCAGTGCTCCGATGTCCTCCCTTAGATCACACAAGGAGGATCTCAGCACAGTGCACGAACTCCGTAGCAGCGGCGAAAATTCGATTGTGTGTAAATAGGAATCACACATTCTATAAATATTTTTGTGTGGGTAGGTTTCTAATTTTTGAATCTTTGCCAGGGCAGCGACTATATGGCCTACTCTTTAAGATTTCCAACTGCCGTAGTATTTTTAACGTGAGCATCCTGCACATGGACCACCTATTTTTTCGCGCGTATCCGAGAAGGCTAGGGATCCGATCTCACTACCCAGCTGATCAGGGGGGAGTATGACACCATTACGACCACTGGTTCTGAAAGAAAAAAAAAAAAAAATTCCATACATTATATTCGCTCTACTGGGAATCGAACCCGGTATATTTAGAATTCGAGGCGAACGCCATACCTCTTAGCCACTCCGACTTCAGTCACCGATTGCGAGTTGCCTCAGGGAGGAGTAGTCATATTTTTTTCTGTGTCTGCCCCGAGAACAACATAAAGCTGCATACAACTGAAACTAGATGTGAAAAGCACCACACGTCGCACAGAAAATATAAATAAAAGCAACAACAGTTGTAAGATTCTGTGGTAAAATTAGGAAAACACCGCATGGAAAACAGATTGTCGAAACACTACCAAACGATTCTGATATAACCCGTAAAAAGTGTTGTAGTAAAATGGAAATTCTAAACGCAACGAAACATGTCACATCTTCTACTTTAGAATGTGCTATGTCACGTCAATTCCCATAGCAGCGATAAACATCCTTTTTTTCTTTTTCTTCAACGAAAAGACTGTCGCTTTATTCTGCTAGACTTCCAAATTCAATTATGGCGGTGTAATCATGCAGCAGAAATGGAGTGGAGATAACTGGCAGAATTGCGCAAGGTCAAAGGGCAAATTAAGTTTCTTCGAGCGGAAGGCGATGGCGGGTTTCTGGGAACGAACGAGGGGAAATCACTCGGTCTGAATGCGTGTTAAGACAGTATTGATCAAGAGTTGTCCCAAAGAGAGCGATTTGGGTCACCATATTGTCTATCAGTTAGACTTTTTCGTTGTTAATGTAGAATGTGGCTTTTTCCAACTACCATCAAACCTTAACGGTGTTAGATATTTTCAGTAACGACACAGTACTGAATATGTCGTTTTCTTTTAATCGGACATAAAAGGACAACAGTAGTAGATGTATTATTGGAATAAAGGACAAAATAAAAGTCCTACGTTACGATCGCATGTTCTTTGTCTTGTATTTAAAATACAATCGATTTTATCTTTATCTATCATCATCATTCTTAATTTGCCATTTAAAAAATTGTATTTCATTTGTCATTATTGCCTTTAGATTAGTTCTCTCTTTCTGTAATCTATTGATTTTATTAATTTGTCCCAAGGTGAAGAATTTGTGTTTGTAACGCAGGCCATTTCTTTGTCTTTATTCTAGTACGACGTACACTACCCATGAATGTTATGTGAGAGTGTGGACACTCAGGCGTACAAAGATGATAAACACTCTTTTACCCTGCCACCATGACTTATTTTGATGTCAACTCCACTCACCCTCTCTTTCTCATTTATGAACAAATGAATAGAAGTAAGTGACTGATACACATAAATGGTTTTCACATTCAACAATCACATTTGTGAAGGTAGGAAGAAAATTCTGATCCGCTGCTTGTAGCATGTTACGCAATTGTCTAGTTAAATGTATGAAGACAGGAAAGTGGAATACATGTATACAAGCTCGAAAAAAAATGAATCCAGGGGTATTTTCTTGTGTGTATCTAGGGCAGCCAATCAGAAACGGGGTTTCCCACGGACAGAGAGGAGAAAGACTTCGACGATTGTATATGGAATAATACAATCTTCCGAAAGATAGTTAGAATTAGAGATCGGGAAGAAGAACCAAATGACAGACAAGAATGAGAATGGTCTCCTTTTGACGGGGATATCTTCATTTATGTGTAGGTACAATGAAATTTGGAGGGAGTAAGTAGTTGTGAAGAGTTTTGCAAGAATAAGTATCCGTGCATTGAGAAATCCTGTGTTTTTCCTATTCATAATTCAAGATAAAATCGTTATCACGACCGATATAGAAAGACAACAAATAGTTATAAAGGTCAACTTACTGAGAATGGAAATCTATAACTCTAAAGGCTTGAACTGGGAAAGGTGCAATACACGAAACCAAGGTTTGAAACCAATCTAGCACAAAACCGCTCTAAGTTAGAACTATTTTGGGAAGTTAGCTAGAGTTGCGAGCCTTGTTTCTCATACATCCGGAAGCTCCATATATAAGGGCGGTCGAAAATGATTTCAAATTCACTCGAGCGCAAGAACAGATCATTATACGTTAGCAGTATACCAAAATGACTCGTACCAAGCAACAAGCGAAGAAGAGGAAAGTATATACAAGCCCTCAAACACTTGTCAGCAGCATCAAACAAAGTCAACAAGAGAGCAAGAATACTCCAACTACCAACTTCGTGGCCAGTCCTTCTCAGAAGGCAAACAAAGCAACCGTTGATACTACAACCGATGAGCGACCCAAAGCTTCGAAGGAAAAGGACAAGAGCAGACTGCCGGAGAGCAGTGCGGCCCCAAGTGCTAGCGTGGAAGAAGATGATGATGAAGACCCAGAACGTACAGAAATATTGAGAGCGATACAACAGTTTGAGCAGATGATGGAAAGAATACAGAAAAGGTCAGAAGCAAACGTCTCTGGCCGAGATTATGAAGACCCAGAACATCAAGACATGTTGAGAGCGCATCAACAGATAAAACAGATGCAGGAAAGAAGAGAGAAAAGAAACCAGGAGCTTGAAACCATGAGACCACCACCGCACAGACCCGAATCGTCAGCAGAAACCCTATCTACCACAGAGATGCTGCACAAAACACCGTCGACACCACCACACGATGCCGAGATGACAACCGACCCACCAGCAAGCACTATGAAAGAACTGATAGAGACAGCTCCTCAGCACAGACAGCTACAAGAGGAAGATATCGCAGAGACCAATATAGATGCACTTCGAAGAATTGACGACGGAGATGAGTTACTTAGGCTCGCTCCTCAAGAAGCGATAGTAGAAATAGCCCCAGGAGTGCTGAACATCAAAAACACTGAGAAGCAAGCTACCATTCCTGGTCCTAAGGAAACAACAGCCGACAACTCAAGGGCCCAGAAGCAAGATATAACACCTTATATCGTAAAGATCACCCAGACGTCAGGAAGTGAGGCCTCACTCAGGGCCCTACCCGACAACAAAGTGATCAACATCCTCGAGGTGATAACTGGAAGAAGAGGTGTCGCTAAAGTAGGGAGGCACGAAAAGGGAGTCGTGCTTTCGCTCAACAGCACCACAACAACCACTTCACTGATGACCGAACTGGAATCTAGTCCAAAAGAAGTCCAGTTGCCCCACCAAATAAAAGTGGTGGTGGAGAAATACATAACAACAAAGAAGTTGGTCATCAGAGGGGTGGATACCAGTTGCTCCGAAGCCGAGGTCCACAGACGCCTTCAGGATGAAAACGCAAATCTAAAAATCACGCAGGTCGAAAGACTAAAAACCTGGGCCAAGAAAGATACCAATCTGATGATAGTTACGGTAGAAGGATCGACAAGACCCGAGAGACTGACGCTCGAAACCACAACCAAAAAGACAGAAGCATACATCCCTCCGGTGATGCAGTGCTCCAACTGCCAGCAGTTCTCGCACACAAAGAAGACGTGCAGGAGGGATGCAGTCTGTCGATATTGTGCGGGTGGCCACCTATACCGCGATTGTCCCAAGGCGAAGGAGGACAACAACTACAAAGCAATAAACTCAAACCGCACCTGTGCAAACTGCCTCGGAAACCATGGGGCTAGATACCGAGGCTGCCCAATGTTCCAGGAAACCAAGAGCATCCTGAAGGAAGCGGTTTCCAAAAACATTCCCTTCAAGGAGGCAAAACACAGAGTGGCTGCGGATGTTGCAGAAAAACAACGCACGATAGACAGACGACAGTTACACAAGCTGACCGCTGAAGTCAGAGAAATGAAAATGAAACTGCGAATCGAGAACAACAGCAACCAGGCCGCCGAAGAACCAACCGACAGTGGAGAAGATGCGATAGACATGCAGAACGTAAAGCACATGATGGAAGAAATGAAAAGAATCCAGCAGCAAGATGTCAAGAAGCTGACAGAGCTGACGGAAAAAAAACACAAAACTACTCCAAAGAATAGAAGCAGAAAGAATAGCCATTGAGGAAATATCATCAAACAGCACGCGAGAAACTAAAACGAACAACCAAGCAGTAAAAGAAATCATCCAAGAAACGCTAGAACAGATACTACCAACGATAATTGAAAAAGCACTGTCACAGATACAGGAGAGCAAGAAGACAAAAGCAACAGAAACTATGAGCGTAGAAACACACAAAACTAAACGAGCCAGATAGTTGAGGCAGGACATAAAAAACACCATGAGCGCGACACGGCACCACAAACAGACAAAGAGGAATCCAGACAGCCAGCTAGTGGTCCTTTTCAGGACCAGTCACCTCCAGGACTACGAACGAGATACCAGTGAAGAAGATAACACCCTATATACCCCAATATAACCGTTTGTAACCCTTAAATGGGTTTTGGTTGAACAGGGTATTACAGCAAAATAATCAGACGCAAGGGGAAAAAAAAAAAATTTCAAATTCACTTGTACAGCGAAGATGACAGAAGGACAACGGCTGGAGAGAGAGAGAGAGAGAGAGAGAGAGAGAGAGAGAGAGAGAGAGATGTGTAAAGACCAATATCTTGTTATTTGCAGCCAGGCAGTTCTATTACTCCACAAAAGCCAGTCTTTAATGATCTTAATTAGATCCTGCGAGGGTTGTTGCTATTGCGCCCAGCAATGTCTGGATTGGTAGAAGTACGATCTACTGAAGCTGTACACCTCATATGAACATGTGGTAAAGTGGGATGTTATAAATATTTATAGGGGACTTAGTGTACTGACTGAGATCAGCTGTGAAGGTATCTATATCTAATAAGAGTAGTGTATTATAGATAACCTTACTTGCTGCGCATATGTATACCTCAGTCAGAATTATTCTGGAATATTGTGATGACTACGTTATATGTCTAGGGTATGTATATGGTGAAGTGTAAGTCACAACAACAACAGACAGATAAACAATTTAATTTATTCCACCACACTTGACAACACTGTGACACTCACATACATATAACACTCTATGAGAATATCTTAAATGAGTCACTGATAACTTTTCAAATATCAATATGTATTCAGTGCTGTCATTAATGTATATGTGTCCTGATTCAAATACAAAGTGAACCAGGAATCACAATCAATTTTAATTACAAGTTATATGTACAGAATTTATCAATATGAATCTTGTAGTGACATATATTATTAATAGTATCCTATGTGTGTCAGTTGTGTAGTAGTAATCTGAGGTAATACTGGTTTTGTTTTATTTTTTTCAAGCTCATGTTGGTATTGTCATCATGACTTCAATAGTTTGTCTTTATTGGTACTAGAATTCGAGATGTTCTCAGTTCCTGGCATTTTAAAAACAATTAAATTCCCCTCTCAATTTTTATTTACAATGTCATTTTAAGATGGGGGTA
>JAMPIV010009134.1:0-165366 GCA_024509875.1 Oreohelix idahoensis
CTTAAAATGACCTTGTAAAAATAACATTAAGAGGGGAATTAAATTGTGTTAATATCAGGAACTGAGAACATCTCCAATAATAGTTCCCATAAAGACAAACTATTGAAGTCATGATGACAAATACCAACAGAGCTTGAACAAAACAAAACCAGTATTACCTCATATTACTACTACACAACTGACACACATAGGATACTTTTAATAATATATGTCATTACAATATTCATATTGATAAATTCTGTACATATAACTTGTAAGTAAAATTGATTGTGATTCCTGGTTCCCTTTGTATTTGAATCAGGACACATATTCATTCATAACAGCAATGAATACATATTGTTATTTGAAAAGTTATCAGTGACTCCTTTAAGATATCCTTTAGAGTGTTATATGTATGTGAGTGTCACAGTGTTGTCAAGTGTGGTGGAATAAATTAAATTGTTTATCTGTCTGTTGTTGTTATGACTTACACTTCATCATACACATACCCTAGACATACAACGTAGTCATCACACTATTCCAGAATAATTCTGACTGAGGTATACATATGTGGCAGCAAGTAAGGTTATATATCATACACTACTCTTATTAGATATATATACCTTCACAGCTGATCTCAGTCAGTACACTAAGTCCCCTATACATATTTATAACATCCCACTTCACCACATATATTGGGGGTCTCGCTCTTGGGATTTTGAATCTTTCCCTATTAAAAATATTGGGGGTAATTCACTTCAGGGAATATAAGAATTAAAAGGTATCCTTGGGTGGAATTAAATAAGGTTGAGCTCACGGTGCCTGTGTTGTCCATTAGATATATAGTTAGAAATTGAATTGTTGGTTAGACATTGTATAAATTTACCTGATAGACAATGGCGGACCTGGCCAAGTTTCGATCTGCTGCTGTTCAGACTGCAAAAGAGTTAGGATTAGATGGGCAAGTTATGGTTGCCTATGTCACTACGGAATGTGACAAATTTATTGAACGCGAAGAAAGAAGATTAGAAAAAGAGGCCGAAAGAAAGTTAGAGGCTGAAAGGGAAATTAAGAAGTTACAATTTGAGGCTGAGGCTGAGACTAAGAGGTTGCAGATTGAGGCTGAGGCTAAGAAATTGGAGGCAGAAAGAGAAGACAACAGATTGGCTGCAGAAAGGGAAGAGAAGAAATTAGCTGCAGAAAGGGAAGAGAAGAAATTAGCAGAAAGGGAAGAGAAGAAAGTAGCTGCAGAAAGGGAAGCAGAAAAGGAGGAGAAGAGATTACAAAGGGAACATGAGTTACGACTAAGGGAGTTTGAGTTTCAGGGCCATGCTCCTGAAAATGGTGCCAGTCCCTTTGCCTCTGATGCCACTGCTAGCCAAGGAGCCTCAACCTCAGCTATGAATTTTCATTTAGATCATTTTGTTGAGAAAGACGATGATATAGAGAGCTACCTAAATAGGTATGAACTATTAGCTACCACGTATGGGTTAGAGAGAGAAAGGTGGAGCTTAAAGTTATCTCAAGGACTTCGTGGGGCAGCTTATGAAGTTTTTGCAAAAATGAGCAGAGGTGATCAGGAAAATTATGACATGCTAAAGCAGGCTCTTTTGTTAAGGTATGAAAAGAATGCAGAATTCTATAGGAAAAAATTTAGGAATGCTAAACTACTGTCAGGTGAAACCTATCACCAGTTCTCTGCACGAATAGAGACATACTTGGAGAAATGGACTTCTCTGGGGAAAACCCAAGATCTTAAGGAAATGGTCCTTATAGAGCAATTAAGAGAGTCCATGGCTCCAGACCTGAGAAAGTTTCTCATGGAACAAGGTGCAGAGAGGCTGGGTGAGTTGCTAAATGTTGCTGAAAGGTATCAAGCAGCTCAAGCAGAGGTAACAGGAAATAAAAAGAAACAAGTGGATAACTTTAGGGCACCACAGAACTTTAATAAATTTGATCCTAAGGATCAAAATAAAGGTAAGCACCAATTTGATAGGCCACGGTATGAAAATAAAAATAAATTCCCACAATTCGATGAAAGGAAATATGATGAAAGAAAATCTTTCAACCAAGGAAAAAGGTGGTGTAAAAATTGTAAGATGAACAATCATGACACTGACCATTGTAGAAGGAAACCTCCTCATTTTGCTGCTATGACATCGGGGAAAAAGGAAAAGAAGGGCAAACCTGAAGAATTACAGGAACCATACCACCCCCCAGTGTGTGAAGATGTCATCTGTAATGGTGTCACTATAAGATGTTTATATGATACCGGTTTAGATTACGATTCCGTTGTGAGTTCTCACCTGGTGCAGGCCGATCAATACACCACAGAAACAGTGGAGATTCAAACTGCAACCAAGGATGTAGCTACCATGACACTTCCCGTCGCCCGAATAAAAGTGAAAACGCGATATGTGGAAGGAATCATAAAAGCAGCAGTGATAAATGAGCCAATCTACCCTCTAATATTGGGGTGTAGATATGTCTTCTTGGGGAATCCCAAGAGACCTGTGATATTGGCAACAGTGCAGACCAGATCACAGTCAAAAAAGGAGGAGGATAATCCCATAAATACTCACCCAGATGAGATGAGGAAGGCACAGGCTGAGGACAAAACACTCAAGCCATGTTTCAAGAAGTTGCCCAAATCTCATACACCTCCAGGCAAGGGAGAGTTTTATATGAAGAACAAACTAATATATAGGAAGGCTGGATCTGAATCCAATGGTCACGGACAGCTGGTCCTTCCCACTTCATATAGGACTAAAGTGTTGGAACTAGGGCATGCGATTCCCTTCAGTGGTCATATGGGAATCAGCGCAACAGGACAGCGAATAGCTTGTCACTATTTCTGGCCAGGAATAACTGAAGATATCAAACGATATGTAAAATCCTGTCCAGAGTGCCAACGAGTAGCACCTAAACATTGGACTGCACCAGCAACTCTGGGGGAAATGCCCATAGTGGGAACACCCTTTGAGAGAGTTGCCGTGGATCTTGTGGGACCTCTCACCCGAACCAAGAGAAGGAACAGCTACATTCTGACTCTGGTGGACACTTGTTCTATGTGGGGAGAGGCAGTAGCCCTGTCATCGATTGATTCTAAACATGTGGCAGAGGCATTGCTCACAATTTTCACAAGGTTAGGCTTTCCCAATCAAATCTTGACTGATAATGGCTCTCAGTTCAAGGGGAAACTAACTGAAGAAGTTTTCAGGATCTTCCAGGCCAAACACTTCCATTGTAGTGTGTATCATCCCCAAGGGAACGGCCAAGTGGAAAGATTTAACGGCACATTGATGTCGATCCTGAGAAAGTTGGCACACGAAAAACCAGATACATGGGACCAGTACCTGCACGCCGCCCTCTTTGCTTATCGGGAGGTACCCCATAGTTCAACCGGTATGGCCCCGGCAACATTATTGTTTGGAAGGCCAATAAAAGGTCCACTCGAAGCTTTGTTAAGAACGTGGACTGATGAAAAGGCAGAGGAAAACATTACATCTTCATACCAATATGTGAATGAGCTGACCACTCGTTTAAAAACTGGTTGGAAACTTGCCAATGAAAATTTGAAACAAGCCAGGAAGAAACATGCTGCCTATTATAACAGGAAGGCGAAAGACAGAAATTTGGCTGTGGGAGAGAAAGTACTGCTTCTTTTGCCCGGGAGTCAGAATAAGTTACAAATTGGATGGCAGGGTCCATATACAGTTTTAGAGAAGGTATCTAGAACAAATTATAAGATAGATAAGAAGGGGAAAGAAAAAATCTATCATGTGAATCTCCTGAAGAAATATTTGGAAAGAGAACATCAGGAAGAGACACACTTGTTGACCTTGTCCATCGCCATGGAGATGAAAAAGGAACCACTTTCATCATTTGAGTATCCATTACACCCCTGTGAGACAGCAGCACAGGTGAAAATCAGTACACATTTAACGAAAACTCAGAAAGAGAGAGTGCAACAGGTTCTAAATAATCAGCAGAGGTGTTAACAGACCGACCAGGGCATACAAACCTATTGGAATATGATATGAAACTGATAGACCCCACACCTGTCTGTATGAAACCATATTCGATTCCGTTTGCTAAGGAGAAAGCTTTGAAGGAAGAGATAGACTATCTGTTGAAGGAAGGAATTATTTCGCACAGTGAATCTTCGTATAGTTCCGGTGTTGTACTCTTAAGGAAGCCCTCTGGAGAACATAGACTCTGTATAGATTACAGGAGACTGAATGCTATTACAGAAGGACAGGTGGATCCATTGCCGGATACAAATCAGCTGTTTGCCAAACTAAATAAAGCTAAATATTTCTCAAAGTGGATCTGAGTAAAGGATATTATCAGATTCCAGTAAAGCCTGAGGTTAGACCATACCTAGCTTTTAGTACTTCAGAAGGACACTATGAGTTTAATAGATTGCCATTTGGATTGAAGAATGCGCCTAGTGTCTTCTCTAGAATGATGAGAAAATTATTGGACCCTCTGAATAATCCATGTATAACAAATTTCATGGATGATATCCTGATAGCAACAGAAACATTTGAGGAACACATTGACTCTCTGAACATGCTGTTTAATCGACTTAGGGAGGCAAATTTAACAGCCCGACCAACCAAATGTTGCGTTGGATGTAAAGAATTGGAATTTTTGGGACACACAGTTTATCAGGGAAACATGACCCCTGACCCAAAGAATTTAGAGAAACTACAGAAAGCCCCGAGACCACAAACCAAGAAGGACGTGAGATCCTTTGTCTCATTATGTGGTTTCTACCAGAAGTATATCAAAAACTTTAATTCCATATGTGCACCGTTAACTGATTTGACACGTAAAGGACATCCAGATCGCATTACATGGACACCACAATGTGAAATGACTTACCAAGAATTGAAGGAAAAGCTCACAAGTAAACCCATTTTGAAATTACCTGACTTAAGTCAAGAATTCATAGTAAGGACGGATGCAAGTAATATTGGGTTAGGTGCAACTCTACTACAGAAATCCGATGCATTGGATGGGGAATTAAGCCCAGTGGCATATGCTAGCAGAAAATTGAATAAAGCTGAAATCAATTACTCAACTAGCGAAAAAGAATGTCTTGCAGTAATATGGGCAATAAAGAAATTCAATATTATCTGTATGGGAAGGCCTTTAAGTTGCAAACAGACCACAAACCTTTATCGTTTCTAGCACAGGCTAGGCATGAGAACTCCAGGTTACTCCGATGGTCTTTACTTTTGGCTCCATATAATTTTAGCATTGAGTATATATCTGGAAAAACAAATTTGGGAGCGGATTTCTTAAGCCGCCATCCGTGTGATGAGAATCACCGTAAACCCCAGAACTAATAATAAATTTCTCTATGTGTATATAGAATAAAGGACTGACATATAATGTCTGTTTTAAGAGGGGAGATGTCGTGGAATATTCTAATCCACATATATAAATTAAAGGTAAATATAAAGCCTAACAAATAAATTCTAATAAAGAAAAGAGCAATGGTAAAATAACAGTGCTGTCACAAAGAATGTACTCGAAATCCCCCTTGTTTTCTGCTTCGTCTGCAAATTGTAACGCTTTCACGTTGATAGTAAAAGCCTACTATATTATTACCCGCTTTCTTCAATGAAACGTGTGCTGTATTTCTAAGAAAAACATTGAGAGGCAGACTGCGTAATGACCTAGATTAATCCTAACATTAATTATATTACGTTACCAAAACGAACGAACAGATGGACTCAAATAGAAAGAGAGAGGGGCGAATAAAATCAGGAACGCATGCAAAATTAAACACGCGTCTCGCTATTAATGCCACCCCCAACAAGCGTAACGCGATACACAATTACTACTATCACGCGTGTAAGGCTACATGCACTAACTTTTTCGGACGGACAGTGATAAATTCACTACCCTTCCCAGAGTTAGGTTTTAAAATCACAAAAAACGCTTATTAGGAAAGATAACAATAGATGGGTTTACGTTTGAAAACATTACAGTACCCAGACAGCACATCTTCGAAACAGGAGGTAGAAGAAATTGCATATTTTGAACGCAGCCACTTAGCTCTATTAAATATATATATTTGGGTTCCTTAGGGTTTGCTGACAAAGAATATGTACGGCGTTATGCAAATAGTCTAGGAATTAACAAGTTATAGCCAAAATAAAATGATGGTGCTGTCAGACAACACCCAAAATCAGAATCGCTCAGTGGTAGATTTTTTTTACACCACCATTGTACGGGAAATGGGCCACAAGTTACATTTGAACTGATTGGCTGGAATGATATGTAAGGCTAAACACGATTAGTCGGGCTATAAATACTATCTTTGGTTGTTAGGGGAGACGTAGGAAGTTAAAATTTTTTCAAACACTTGTCGAAACGTGGCTCCATTGGCTAGACTCGCTGATATACTCACTTAGGAGCGTTAGTTCGAGACCACTAGTCAAATAAGCTTGATAAAGCAACAGTGCGTTGAAGCCAGCTCATATTTTTGCTAAATAAAAGCCTGGAACATAAGCAGATGGGAATTTGTGCCAGTAGTTGTGCCAGAATTCATTGCTAATCAACGTATCTGTGTTTGTTTCCATGAATTGTGGTAAGCTTGAAACATTCAGTATCTTTTAATGAAAATTGAATGTGAATTGTTAATTTATGCCTGTATATATGTGTAGTTCAGTAGCAAACATGATGTAAAGCCTATAATGCTCCCGCCTGAACAGAAGGTGTCGGAGGAAAGTAAAACTGCATGGAATGGCCAAACAGTACACTGACACCTAGATTATTGATTAGACAGAAATAATGCTGGAAGTGCAGAGGCGTGGTAACCATTAAGGAGGTAAATACTGGTATAAAATATTTCAGATGAAGCTGACAGTTGGCCTAACGCTCTGAACTCAATGTTTGTGATGTATTGTGCTCAGTGTAAAAAGAGAGTATAAATTAGTTATGAAGTAGAAGGTACATCCTTCTTGTTTTCAGGGACCGTGGTCTTGATGGAATTGAGCAGCACCTGGTCAGAGCTTTGCTGAATCCAGAGTCGGACAGCATACTCCTTGGTCCATTTAGCTATCAGTGAGGTGTCTCCAGAGCCGAGGGGAGAGTCGAGCAGAGGAGTCTGTTCCTGCCGCCATCACGCAAGATAAGCTGATGTGGCCAGCTGAGCTCAAAATTATGTACCCCCAGCTTAAAATGACCTTGTAAAAATAACATTAAGAGGGGAATTAAATTGTGTTAATATCAGGAACTGAGAACATCTCCAATAATAGTTCCCATAAAGACAAACTATTGAAGTCATGATGACAAATACCAACAGAGCTTGAACAAAACAAAACCAGTATTACCTCATATTACTACTACACAACTGACACACATAGGATACTTTTAATAATATATGTCATTACAATATTCATATTGATAAATTCTGTACATATAACTTGTAAGTAAAATTGATTGTGATTCCTGGTTCCCTTTGTATTTGAATCAGGACACATATTCATTCATAACAGCAATGAATACATATTGTTATTTGAAAAGTTATCAGTGACTCCTTTAAGATATCCTTTAGAGTGTTATATGTATGTGAGTGTCACAGTGTTGTCAAGTGTGGTGGAATAAATTAAATTGTTTATCTGTCTGTTGTTGTTATGACTTACACTTCATCATACACATACCCTAGACATACAACGTAGTCATCACACTATTCCAGAATAATTCTGACTGAGGTATACATATGTGGCAGCAAGTAAGGTTATATATCATACACTACTCTTATTAGATATATATACCTTCACAGCTGATCTCAGTCAGTACACTAAGTCCCCTATACATATTTATAACATCCCACTTCACCACATATATTGGGGGCTCGTCCGGGATTTTGAATCTTTCCCTATTAAAAATATTGGGGGTAATTCACTTCAGGGAATATAAGAATTAAAAGGTATCCTTGGGTGGAATTAAATAAGGTTGAGCTCACGGTGCCTGTGTTGTCCATTAGATATATAGTTAGAAATTGAATTGTTGGTTAGACATTGTATAAATTTACCTGATAGACAATGGCGGACCTGGCCAAGTTTCGATCTGCTGCTGTTCAGACTGCAAAAGAGTTAGGATTAGATGGGCAAGTTATGGTTGCCTATGTCACTACGGAATGTGACAAATTTATTGAACGCGAAGAAAGAAGATTAGAAAAAGAGGCCGAAAGAAAGTTAGAGGCTGAAAGGGAAATTAAGAAGTTACAATTTGAGGCTGAGGCTGAGACTAAGAGGTTGCAGATTGAGGCTGAGGCTAAGAAATTGGAGGCAGAAAGAGAAGACAGAAGATTGGCTGCAGAAAGGGAAGAGAAGAAATTAGCTGCAGAAAGGGAAGAGAAGAAATTAGCTGCAGAAAGGGAAGCAGAAGAAAGAAGATTGACTGCAGAGAGGGAAGCAGAAAAGGAGGAGAAGAGATTACAAAGGGAACATGAGTTACGACTAAGGGAGTTTGAGTTTCAGGGCCATGCTCCTGAAAATGGTGCCAGTCCCTTTGCCTCTGATGCCACTGCTAGCCAAGGAGCCTCAACCTCAGCTATGAATTTTCATTTAGATCATTTTGTTGAGAAAGACGATGATATAGAGAGCTACCTAAATAGGTATGAACTATTAGCTACCACGTATGGGTTGGAGAGAGAAAGGTGGAGCTTAAAGTTATCTCAAGGACTTCGTGGGGCAGCTTATGAAGTTTTTGCAAAAATGAGCAGAGGTGATCAGGAAAATTATGACATGCTAAAGCAGGCTCTTTTGTTAAGGTATGAAAAGAATGCAGAATTCTATAGGAAAAAATTTAGGAATGCTAAACTACTGTCAGGTGAAACCTATCACCAGTTCTCTGCACGAATAGAGACATACTTGGAGAAATGGACTTCTCTGGGGAAAACCCAAGATCTTAAGGAAATGGTCCTTATAGAGCAATTAAGAGAGTCCATGGCTCCAGACCTGAGAAAGTTTCTCATGGAACAAGGTGCAGAGAGGCTGGGTGAGTTGCTAAATGTTGCTGAAAGGTATCAAGCAGCTCAAGCAGAGGTAACAGGAAATAAAAAGAAACAAGTGGATAACTTTAGGGCACCACAGAACTTTAATAAATTTGATCCTAAGGATCAAAATAAAGGTAAGCACCAATTTGATAGGCCACGGTATGAAAATAAAAATAAATTCCCACAATTCGATGAAAGGAAATATGATGAAAGAAAATCTTTCAACCAAGGAAAAAGGTGGTGTAAAAATTGTAAGATGAACAATCATGACACTGACCATTGTAGAAGGAAACCTCCTCATTTTGCTGCTATGACATCGGGGAAAAAGGAAAAGAAGGGCAAACCTGAAGAATTACAGGAACCATACCACCCCCCAGTGTGTGAAGATGTCATCTGTAATGGTGTCACTATAAGATGTTTATATGATACCGGTTTTAGATTACGATTCCGTTGTGAGTTCTCACCTGGTGCAGGCCGATCAATACACCACAGAAACAGTGGAGATTCAAACTGCAACCAAGGATGTAGCTACCATGACACTTCCCGTCGCCCGAATAAAAGTGAAAACGCGATATGTGGAAGGAATCATAAAAGCAGCAGTGATAAATGAGCCAATCTACCCTCTAATATTGGGGTGTAGATATGTCTTCTTGGGGAATCCCAAGAGACCTGTGATATTGGCAACAGTGCAGACCAGATCACAGTCAAAAAAGGAGGAGGATAATCCCATAAATACTCACCCAGATGAGATGAGGAAGGCACAGGCTGAGGACAAAACACTCAAGCCATGTTTCAAGAAGTTGCCCAAATCTCATACACCTCCAGGCAAGGGAGAGTTTTTTATATGAAGAACAAACTAATATATAGGAAGGCTGGATCTGAATCCAATGGTCACGGACAGCTGGTCCTTCCCACTTCATATAGGACTAAAGTGTTGGAACTAGGGCATGCGATTCCCTTCAGTGGTCATATGGGAATCAGCGCAACAGGACAGCGAATAGCTTGTCACTATTTCTGGCCAGGAATAACTGAAGATATCAAACGATATGTAAAATCCTGTCCAGAGTGCCAACGAGTAGCACCTAAACATTGGACTGCACCAGCAACTCTGGGGGAAATGCCCATAGTGGGAACACCCTTTGAGAGAGTTGCCGTGGATCTTGTGGGACCTCTCACCCGAACCAAGAGAAGGAACAGCTACATTCTGACTCTGGTGGACACTTGTTCTATGTGGGGAGAGGCAGTAGCCCTGTCATCGATTGATTCTAAACATGTGGCAGAGGCATTGCTCACAATTTTCACAAGGTTAGGCTTTCCCAATCAAATCTTGACTGATAATGGCTCTCAGTTCAAGGGGAAACTAACTGAAGAAGTTTTCAGGATCTTCCAGGCCAAACACTTCCATTGTAGTGTGTATCATCCCCAAGGGAACGGCCAAGTGGAAAGATTTAACGGCACATTGATGTCGATCCTGAGAAAGTTGGCACACGAAAAACCAGATACATGGGACCAGTACCTGCACGCCGCCCTCTTTGCTTATCGGGAGGTACCCCATAGTTCAACCGGTATGGCCCCGGCAACATTATTGTTTGGAAGGCCAATAAAAGGTCCACTCGAAGCTTTGTTAAGAACGTGGACTGATGAAAAGGCAGAGGAAAACATTACATCTTCATACCAATATGTGAATGAGCTGACCACTCGTTTAAAAACTGGTTGGAAACTTGCCAATGAAAATTTGAAACAAGCCAGGAAGAAACATGCTGCCTATTATAACAGGAAGGCGAAAGACAGAAATTTGGCTGTGGGAGAGAAAGTACTGCTTCTTTTGCCCGGGAGTCAGAATAAGTTACAAATTGGATGGCAGGGTCCATATACAGTTTTAGAGAAGGTATCTAGAACAAATTATAAGATAGATAAGAAGGGGAAAGAAAAAATCTATCATGTGAATCTCCTGAAGAAATATTTGGAAAGAGAACATCAGGAAGAGACACACTTGTTGACCTTGTCCATCGCCATGGAGATGAAAAAGGAACCACTTTCATCATTTGAGTATCCATTACACCCCTGTGAGACAGCAGCACAGGTGAAAATCAGTACACATTTAACGAAAACTCAGAAAGAGAGAGAGTGCAACAGGTTCTAAATAATCATGCAGAGGTGTTAACAGACCGACCAGGGCATACAAACCTATTGGAATATGATATGAAACTGATAGACCCCACACCTGTCTGTATGAAACCATATTCGATTCCGTTTGCTAAGGAGAAAGCTTTGAAGGAAGAGATAGACTATCTGTTGAAGGAAGGAATTATTTCGCACAGTGAATCTTCGTATAGTTCCGGTGTTGTACTCTTAAGGAAGCCCTCTGGAGAACATAGACTCTGTATAGATTACAGGAGACTGAATGCTATTACAGAAGGACAGGTGGATCCATTGCCGGATACAAATCAGCTGTTTGCCAACTAAATAAAGCTAAATATTTCTCCAAAGTGGATCTGAGTAAAGGATATTATCAGATTCCAGTAAAGCCTGAGGTTAGACCATACCTAGCTTTTAGTACTTCAGAAGGACACTATGAGTTTAATAGATTGCCATTTGGATTGAAGAATGCGCCTAGTGTCTTCTCTAGAATGATGAGAAAATTATTGGACCCTCTGAATAATCCATGTATAACAAATTTCATGGATGATATCCTGATAGCAACAGAAACATTTGAGGAACACATTGACTCTCTGAACATGCTGTTTAATCGACTTAGGGAGGCAAATTTAACAGCCCGACCAACCAAATGTTGCGTTGGATGTAAAGAATTGGAATTTTTGGGACACACAGTTTATCAGGGAAACATGACCCCTGACCCAAAGAATTTAGAGAAACTACAGAAAGCCCCGAGACCACAAACCAAGAAGGACGTGAGATCCTTTGTCTCATTATGTGGTTTCTACCAGAAGTATATCAAAAACTTTAATTCCATATGTGCACCGTTAACTGATTTGACACGTAAAGGACATCCAGATCGCATTACATGGACACCACAATGTGAAATGACTTACCAAGAATTGAAGGAAAAGCTCACAAGTAAACCCATTTTGAAATTACCTGACTTAAGTCAAGAATTCATAGTAAGGACGGATGCAAGTAATATTGGGTTAGGTGCAACTCTACTACAGAAATCCGATGCATTGGATGGGGAATTAAGCCCAGTGGCATATGCTAGCAGAAAATTGAATAAAGCTGAAATCAATTACTCAACTAGCGAAAAAGAATGTCTTGCAGTAATATGGGCAATAAAGAAATTCAATATTTATCTGTATGGGAAGGCCTTTAAGTTGCAAACAGACCACAAACCTTTATCGTTTCTAGCACAGGCTAGGCATGAGAACTCCAGGTTACTCCGATGGTCTTTACTTTTGGCTCCATATAATTTTAGCATTGAGTATATATCTGGAAAAACAAATTTGGGAGCGGATTTCTTAAGCCGCCATCCGTGTGATGAGAATCACCGTAAACCCCAGAACTAATAATAAATTTCTCTATGTGTATATAGAATAAAGGACTGACATATAATGTCTGTTTTAAGAGGGGAGATGTCGTGGAATATTCTAATCCACATATATAAATTATAAGGTAAATATAAAGCCTAACAAATAAATTCTAATAAAGAAAAGAGCAATGGTAAAATAACAGTGCTGTCACAAAGAATGTACTCGAAATCCCCCTTGTTTTCTGCTTCGTCTGCAAATTGTAACGCTTTCACGTTGATAGTAAAAGCCTACTATATTATTACCCGCTTTCTTCAATGAAACGTGTGCTGTATTTCTAAGAAAAACATTGAGAGGCAGACTGCGTAATGACCTAGATTAATCCTAACATTAATTATATTACGTTACCAAAACGAACGAACAGATGGACTCAAATAGAAAGAGAGAGAGGGGCGAATAAAATCAGGAACGCATGCAAAATTAAACACGCGTCTCGCTATTAATGCCACCCCCAACAAGCGTAACGCGATACACAATTACTACTATCACGCGTGTAAGGCTACATGCACTAACTTTTTCGGACGGACAGTGATAAATTCACTACCCTTCCCAGAGTTAGGTTTTAAAATCACGAAAAACGCTTATTAGAAAGATAACAATAGATGGGTTTACGTTTGAAAACATTACAGTACCCAGACAGCACATCTTCGAAACAGGAGGTAGAAGAAATTGCATATTTTGAACGCAGCCACTTAGCTCTATTAAATATATATATTTGGGTTCCTTAGGGTTTGCTGACAAAGAATATGTACGGCGTTATGCAAATAGTCTAGGAATTAACAAGTTATAGCCAAAATAAAATGATGGTGCTGTCAGACAACACCCAAAATCAGAATCGCTCAGTGGTAGATTTTTTTTACACCACCATTGTACGGGAAATGGGCCACAAGTTACATTTGAACTGATTGGCTGGAATGATATGTAAGGCTAAACACGATTAGTCGGGCTATAAATACTATCTTTGGTTGTTAGGGGAGACGTAGGAAGTTAAAATTTTTTCAAACACTTGTCGAAACGTGGCTCCATTGGCTAGACTCGCTGATATACTCACTTAGGAGCGTTAGTTCGAGACCACTAGTCAAATAAGCTTGATAAAGCAACAGTGCGTTGAAGCCAGCTCATATTTTTGCTAAATAAAAGCCTGGAACATAAGCAGATGGGAATTTGTGCCAGTAGTTGTGCCAGAATTCATTGCTAATCAACGTATCTGTGTTTGTTTCCATGAATTGTGGTAAGCTTGAAACATTCAGTATCTTTTAATGAAAATTGAATGTGAATTGTTAATTTATGCCTGTATATATGTGTAGTTCAGTAGCAAACATGATGTAAAGCCTATAATGCTCCCGCCTGAACAGAAGGTGTCGGAGGAAAGTAAAACTGCATGGAATGGCCAAACAGTACACTGACACCTAGATTATTGATTAGACAGAAATAATGCTGGAAGTGCAGAGGCGTGGTAACCATTAAGGAGGTAAATACTGGTATAAAATATTTCAGATGAAGCTGACAGTTGGCCTAACGCTCTGAACTCAATGTTTGTGATGTATTGTGCTCAGTGTAAAAAGAGAGTATAAATTAGTTATGAAGTAGAAGGTACATCCTTCTTGTTTTCAGGGACCGTGGTCTTGATGGTATTGAGCAGCACCTGGTCAGAGCTTTGCTGAATCCAGAGTCGGACAGCATACTCCTTGGTCCATTTAGCTATCAGTGAGGTGTCTCCAGAGCCGAGGGGAGAGTCGAGCAGAGGAGTCTGTTCCTGCCGCCATCACGCAAGATAAGCTGATGTGGCCAGCTGAGCTCAAAATTATGTACCCCCAGCTTAAAATGACCTTGTAAAAATAACATTAAGAGGGGAATTAAATTGTGTTAATATCAGGAACTGAGAACATCTCCAATAATAGTTCCCATAAAGACAAACTATTGAAGTCATGATGACAAATACCAACAGAGCTTGAACAAAACAAAACCAGTATTACCTCATATTACTACTACACAACTGACACACATAGGATACTTTTAATAATATATGTCATTACAATATTCATATTGATAAATTCTGTACATATAACTTGTAAGTAAAATTGATTGTGATTCCTGGTTCCCTTTGTATTTGAATCAGGACACATATTCATTCATAACAGCAATGAATACATATTGTTATTTGAAAAGTTATCAGTGACTCCTTTAAGATATCCTTTAGAGTGTTATATGTATGTGAGTGTCACAGTGTTGTCAAGTGTGGTGGAATAAATTAAATTGTTTATCTGTCTGTTGTTGTTATGACTTACACTTCATCATACACATACCCTAGACATACAACGTAGTCATCACACTATTCCAGAATAATTCTGACTGAGGTATACATATGTGGCAGCAAGTAAGGTTATATATCATACACTACTCTTATTAGATATATATACCTTCACAGCTGATCTCAGTCAGTACACTAAGTCCCCTATACATATTTATAACATCCCACTTCACCACAGTAAGGGCCCAACGGTTTTCTCGTTGCAAGGTTGGGTGTTATGTTATTGCGGGGAGAGTTAGTCAATCATGATCGTTATAGAGCATCGCGCTGATAGATGGTTAATTTCGCAAGTGGTGGTGTAAAGCTTTGTATCCATTATACTGACGGTTGAACTTCTGATATTCAATAATGGGATAAGTCCTTTATGAGTCCACATGTATTTATTACATAGAAGATTATAGGCAATATTTCAAACAATGGTTGTCATGAAGCATAAATATATATAAAGTTCTGTTCCTTCCTTGAATTATGATTTATCTTCAATTCAGTCCTTGTCAAATAACAAATAGACAGAACGACATAACTGTATGCACGCGTGGCTGGTGATCCCAGCGACCGACAGTGAGATTATGCGTTCGTCAATAATTATAAATCTATCTCGACTTAGGTTTAGTCACTTACTAACCTGTAGCATTCTTCTTCCAAATCATAACATTGGACTGACCCATGTCCATCATTAATTATAATACAATCTGTGTGGCACTCCATGCCCGACACTGCATGAATACAAGGACACGTCTTATCCGTTCGACGGTCATACAAGAAAGGGGTGTGGTAACCTAGTCACGGTGCGTGACATACCAACGCACACACGTCATAATCAATCGTGTGTATCGCGTACACTAAACTAACAATTATTTACATTATATTAAACGTGGTCACCTCTTAATCTTATGCTGCTAACCTCTAGCAGACCATGCCAATAAAATACCGTAACAATTCCCTGTCCACTGGGGGAAAAAAAATCTATTAGATAGATTTTTTCCAAAAAAAAAAAAAAAACCCATCTGAATGAATACCAAAAATGTTAACAATATCAAAAAAAAATTTAAAAAAATTGCGGCATATGGCCTACGACGTTCTGTCTAGAACCAATGTCATGGTCATGTCGACTAACTAACAGTCATGTAATATATTAATTATTTATATCATACATAAATATAAATTGTAATAAGAACTAAAAGAGAATGGTAATGTTGATCTCTAATTAAATAATTAATTAACTTAAAATATGTCGTGATGAAATGTCATGTCAGACTAATCTAAAGTGTTAAAATTAACCTAATTAACTATACTAAGTATGGAATAAGAATAAAGTTTTTGAAAATCTAATGTAAGAAAAATGAGAGGATATGTTAAAGAAAGACATAATAACGAATAAAGAATAAAGTAGAGGGAAAAAAATGATGTATCAATTTAACTAAGTTATGTGTGTTGAACATCAAGTAAGTGTAGTATTAAGTTATTAATACCTATCTAACTACTTTAAACAATAGTATGTGATGTATTGACATAATTATTAAATATGCAATATAATCATGTAATTCTAAGAATATAATCAAAGAATTGTGTGAGTTTTCTTTTCTTTCTTTCATTTTTTTAAGTTTCATTTTTTTTTTTTAAATTCAACTCACTTGTCATTTTAATGTGGACTAGTTTTAAAGACTAAATTAAAAGTAATTAACATTGGATATGAAGATCCATTCGTAGTCTTGATCTTTGAATTTCCATTAGACAAAATGTTCAAGTATTCTGAATCAAGTTATATAACGAATTAGTTCGAATGGAATGTCATTTATTATCTCCGAAGTGTTTTGAAACAGTATTGTGACGAATGTAAACCAGGAAAGTCCCGGCGTAAAGACGAATATAGTGTCAATTGATTGCAGTCACTTTGCGTATAATCTGTCTTTAGGAAGCAGCTGAGTCAATGGTTCATTCATGTGTCAAAAAGCAACGATGGTGCTATGTCCTTTGATTAAGTTTCTCTGTGAATAGTATTGTATTTGAGACAAACAACGTGGATTAGGAATCGACATCATTAGGATTTCGAGATAAAGTATCCGCCAAGACGTTGTCGGATCCTGTGATGTACTCGATTGAGAACTCGAAAGGTTGAAGGAGTATAGCGAATCTGGTCAGCTTTTGACTTTTGTGATTTGCTCGTTGTAGTGATGCTACGGCCCTCTGGTCTGTTTGTACCACGAAAGGGGCACCTAGTAAGAATTTTTTCCAACTTAGTTATCGCCCAAACGACTGCTAAAAGTTCGCGGTCGACAGTTGAATACTTGACTTCAGGTGGTTTGAGTTTCCGTGAGATGTAGAGGTTTGGGTGGAGGATATCGTCATGGTATTGGAGCAAAAATGCGCCAATTCCGTAGTTACTCGCATCTGTACGAAGAATGAACTTTTTAGAAGCATCAGTTAGTCTCAAAATAGGTGGATTTGAAAATATATAAATTATTTGCCGAAAAATTCTGTCACATTCGTCAGTCCATGTCACCTTCACTGGCATGTCTTTCTTTAGTAATGAGGACAAGACAGCCGTGATAGATGACAAGTTAGGTACGAATCTACTGTAATATTGGACTAGACCTAACAAGCTTCTCACTTGTTTCTTCGTTTGAGGAACGGAAATGTTTAAAATTTTTGAAACTGTACTGGGTAGTGTTCGGATATATCCTGCTCCAATAATGTGACCCAAAAAAGTGATCTCATGAAATGCTACCTGTAATTTTGTAGGTTTAGCAGTTAACTTGTACCTTCTTAAGGTATCAAAAACGTATCCAAGACCCAAAAAATGTTCCTCAAAAGATGAACTAAATAAGCATATGTCGTCTATATATGTAATAATGTCTGGTCTACCTGAAAAAATGTGTCGCATCATGCGAACAAAGGTAGCTGGAGCGTTAACAAGCCCAAAAGGCATCACATTCCACTGGTATAGACCTAGCGGAGTTGAAAACGCTGTGTAGTATTTAGCTTTTTCGGTTAGTGGTATCTGCCAATAACCTTTAGTTAAGTCTATCTTAGTGAATATAGTTGCTGTCGATAGACGTGGCAGTAAGTCATCGAGAAGTGGATGTGGTTCGCTATCAACTATCGTTTGTGTATTTAATTTTCTATAGTCGACGCATAGTCTAATGTTATTGTCCTTCTTTCGGACAATAACTAATGGAGAAGAAAATGGGGAATTACTAGTTTCGATAATTCCTAAAGATAACATCTGTTCAAGTTCCTTAGTAGTTTTAGTAAGAAAGTGTAGAGGAACAGAATAAGGATGTACCCGAATTGGAGTATCATCATTAAGAGTGATGTCATGACTAATGACTGATGTGCGACCTGGAACATCGGTCAACACATCTGGGTAAGATTGTAAAAGATCAGCAATCTTTTGATGCTGTTGCGGTGTAACCGACGAAGAGATGGTTACGTCCCGCCAAGATTCGCTAGATTGTACTACAGGTACAGGTAAAGCTAACTGTACCTCAGGAAAAGAAGATTCTTCTTCCTGGATAACAGATAAATTAGAATAGTGACATGTAGGTCTGAAAGTGTCATCTAATTCGTGAAAAATAGCTTGTAGATGTTCAGGTCGAGTATGAAATTGCTTGAGCATATTTATGTGAAATATTTTGTGATGTCCCTTAATGTCCAGGACATAATCAACATCAGAAATCTTATTGATAACCTGGTAAGGACCGTTCCACGAGATTAGTAGTTTATTATTGTTATGTGGCAATAACACATAAGCTTGATCTCCTGGAAATAATTGACGTAATCGTCTATTACTGTTTTGGAAAGTTCTAGCTTTCTCTTTCGCAGAATCAGATGAAGCTGTTGCCATTTTACAGGCATCAATAATGTTATTCCGGAGATTAATTACATACTCATAAGATGACTGGGTATCCTGAGTCATCTCGGAGTCAATCAATAAGACTTTTATTAGTCCCATAGGACCTCTTGGTGGAGCGCCAAAGACTAGTTGAAATGGAGAGAAGCCAGTTTGTTCATGTGGCACCTCTCGATAAGCGAATAACACAGCTGGTAGGACTCTGTCCCAGTCCTGTGGATGGTTAACTGTAACTTTATGTAACATTTGTTTGAGTGTGCGGTTAAGTCTTTCTACAGCACCATTACTCATTGGGTGATAAATGCTGCTGAGATTTCTATCTATTTGCCAAGTTTTCATTACCTCCGTCATAGTCTCAGATATAAATTGAGAATCATGATCTGACAAAAGTTTTCTAGGAAAACCTACTCTAGAAAAGATCAGGTGTAGTGCATCAGCTACATCTGTGGTGGTGGTTGTTTTCAGTGGGATGGCTTCTGGCCATCGTGTGCATAAATCGATGCAAGTGAGAATAAATCTATGTCCTCTGGCTGATGGTAAAAGTGGGCCAATGATATCAATGGCCATTTTGTCGAAAGGTCTCACAGATATGTCACAAGCCTGAATAGGCGCCGTGTGAAAGGCTCCCCGTGCTTTCACTTCTTGGCATATCGTACAGGAGCGTACGTACTGTGAAATATCTCGTGATACTCCCGGCCAAAAAAAAGAAGATAATACTCGAGAACGTGTACGAGTATAACCCATGTGACCTGCACACTTAGAATCATGTGCGTGTTGAAGTATGTACTGCCTAAAAGCAAAAGGTACCATGACTTGTTGTCTTATCTGAGTTTTATCCATAAAACATCTTAATAAAATGTCATTTTTAATAATAAACCAATGACCATTATTTTTGTTCATATAAAGATTGTCAACTTTGTTGACCAGTGTAAAAAATTTTGTTAGTGACCTGTCTTCCCTCTGTTTTGCAGCAAAGGATACTCGGTCAATAGCAGAACGAATCTCGATACTTTCATGATCATCTGTTTCCTTGTGTTCAGTGCCCATAGTCTCTAATTGTTTCGTATGTGCTCTGGTTATTGCTGCATTTCCGATGCATAGATTATTTTTTTCCCATTCAATAATCTCTTCTGGTGTGCAATCTTTACTTCCGTGTATGCATCCCACCATAAGGTCGGCAATTGGGTTTCTTAACATGCATGCTTTAACATTGCCTGTGAAAAAAGGTGTATCAATATAGATAATAGCTGTTGGATAATATTCTATGGTTCCACCAAAGGTCATACACCTGACATGTTCTCCAGTTGCACAATTCGGATGAACAAGTGTCTGACGGATTCCGATCGTGGTCGATCCCGAATCTCTTAAGACTGAGACGATGGATCCATTAACTTTTCCTCTGTTGAAGATCAGCGAGCCTGTTCCGTCATTGACTGCTAGACTGACTTCTGGTAGAATGTGTCCGCAGTTCAGAACTGTCTCTTTTGCTTTCTGAAATATAAGATTACATGTTGGGCAACTATTTGCCACGTTATAATTCATTGCAAAACAAGTAGACGAAGACTGTATTTTGTTATCAGTAGGTAAACTCTGAACCCCAGGGGTTGTAGCAGTAGTAACGGCTGCCCCTGTATTATGGTTATAATTTGTCGATCTACGAGAATGAGAACGATGACGAGAATAATTGGATGAATTATCCCGTTGTCCTCTATTGTAACTGTTATCTCGATGTCTCGAGTTATAATTATCGCTATTGTTCCACTTGTTACCATTATTATAATTATATGACAGATTATAACTTGAGTTACGTGGATTACTGTTGTATCTTGACTGAGGTGAATAATTTCTGGTTTGTTGTCTTCCTCTATTAAAGTTATTGTTAAAGTTATTATGTCCCTTATGAAAATTAATGTCATAGTTTCCTTTGAACCTACCTCTGTCCACACTGTGTGTTCTAGGTTTGTTATGATTATGATATGCCATATTGGAGGCTACAGGAAGTGGTTCTCTTATCAACGAGCCAGAAATATTAGCATTCGGATGAGCTGTGCAGTAATTTAAAGAAATTTTTTCTAACTCATCAATAGATACTGGTTTTCTTTCTTGCAGATAAGCAAAGAATGGTGGGCTGACAGAAGATAATACTTTATCCCTCAATAACAAATCGACTAACTTGTCGTAAGATTTGTTGACACCTGCCAGTTCAACCCATCTGTTAAAAGTATTGCGTATGTTAGCAATAAAACCTGTGAAATATTTATTGTTATCTGGAAACAATTTTTAAAACGTAATCTACATGCCTCTTCGTTCAAGTGGAAACGACGTAGTAACAACGTCTTAATGGCCTCATAGTCTGTTGATAATGTTGGATCTATATTTTGTGCTGCACTTGCAGGTTCGCCATCCAGAAATTCTTTAAGTTTAAGTGCCCATGCAGTTTTGTCAAGGTTATTGACCTTACATATATCCTCAAAGCGCGCCAGCCACGATGAAAGGTCATCCACGTGTAACTTGAATGGTGGTAGTTTAAAGTAATAATTGCCCTTAAGTCGGGTGGATGAAGATCCAGATTGAGTATTATCATTTTGGCTTGTTGTAGCACTCTGAGAATTAAGTTTTGCTGTTTCCAATTTAAGCCGTTGCAATTCCATTTCTTGCTGCAGTATGATTTCTTGTCGTTTCAATTTATTCTCTTCTTCAATCCGTAGGATTTCATCTCTTGCTATCTTTCTTTCTTCTTCTTGTCTTAATTCTGCTTTCTTTTTAGCCTCCTTTCTTTCAAGTTCTTCCATCTCTGCCTTAGCAATAGTTTTCCTTTCAGCCTCTTTTCTTTCAAGTTCTTCCATCTCTGCCTTAGCAATAGTTTTCCTTTCAGCCTCTTTTCTTTCAAGTTCTTCCATCTCTGCCTTATATTTTGCAAATTCAGCCAATGCATAAGCCTCGAGAAGTTCTCCTTTTTTTCCAAAATCTTTACCATTTTTAATAAAATAGTCTAAGTTAAGCATCTTGACGTTAATATTGTACGTAATGGCTATGTAATAATCACCAATAAATTCTAAGTAATTATTGTGCTTATTCAATCTATGAATAGTCAATATAAACAATCACAATATTATTGAACTTAATCTGGGAATGTTCAATTTAATTAATTGTAATATTATTTAACTATTATTTGTAAATTCCATACATAGACATACTATGTTGGGAAAATATTACATATATACTCGTTAATATATCATAAATAGTTATGATATTTATCTATTTAGGGTGCTGAGTTACTATCATGCACCTAATAATTAATGGTATTATTCATCAAGTATTATATCATTCAATCAGTGATATGTGCTAAGTAAATCATTTAGTACTGGAAAAATGTACTAAATAATATACACTATGTCTCTTATATGCAGGACAGACTAAAAAGTCAAATTATTTTATAAATATATATATTATTATATTATGCCTTAATCATGAGCTATAAAGTGCATCGCCCATTTCTTGGACTACCACTGCAACTTGGTGCAAAGTCCCTAATTCTCCTTAAAAGTCATAAATTTTTAATTATATTCATATACACTCTTATTAAGCAAGAAATTATAGTATTAATATTAAATTATGAACAGATGAAATGAAAACAATCAATACCATGGGTTAACCAAGGATAAACAAACAATATTACCACGAGACAAGACATTTCTACAATAAAAATTGATATTATAAAACTAAATCTACTAACCGGAAATATAGAGCAGGGTGAAGGTTAACTGAATATAGAGTTAAATCTGTGTACACAAAAATTAATGACGCAAACATGGACTCATTGACGGTTATACAAAAAAAAAAAAATGAACTGAATAATAGCAAGATCAGAAAAAACATGATAGATTACCAACATTGTTACAGAACTAAATAAAATTTAAACTGAATACAATAAAATACAACGATTATTTCACAGAACTAGACATCTAACATATAATGTGAATTAAATGCAATCCCGAACGAAACAAGCCCCGGTAATGTCGTCGACGCGTTCTCCGCGAAATGCAATTTAATTCACCGCCCTAAAGAACATTCAGAATGAATATCGGCAATCCTTAGAGCCATATTTATTCATTCCGAATCACCGCTCCAACCTCCCACGAATTAGGCACAGCACAAACAATGAAAACAGATATAACGTACATATATAACATATAGAATGGACATGCCTGCAAATGTGAACTAGACTCAGTAATGTTTTCTTCTTAATGACAACAGTCACGAAATGGGACTTATCTTTTAACCCGTCGCCCGATGCGATCTTCACCAACGGACTAGACTAGTGTATAGGACTGTTTGCTCCTTGTTGGCAAATAATGTTTTTTCAATCATTTGGTCTATCGAGAAGTTGTATTCTTCAATGAAACAGTAGGTGAGCTGGCTTCGTCCTTCGATCGTTAGCTTGTACACAGAATATTGTGACGTCACTGATTTGCATAGTTACACAAGCCACGTCATGTTCGGAATCATGTGACTTGAATAGTTTCTTGTAATGATAAACAGTCTATCAATTTGTAAATAAGAAAAATTTTTTCTTCGTTCTTATTTCGCTCCCCATCGCTGGCCAACCATTTGTGGCGGTTTTTATTTCTAGTTGTGGCGGTACGCCTCTTCTTGTTGTGGCGTAAGGGCCCAACGGTTTTCTCGTTGCAAGGTTGGGTGTTATGTTATTGCGGGGAGAGTTAGTCAATCATGATCGTTATAGAGCATCGCGCTGATAGATGGTTAATTTCGCAAGTGGTGGTGTAAAGCTTTGTATCCATTATACTGACGGTTGAACTTCTGATATTCAATAATGGGATAAGTCCTTTATGAGTCCACATGTATTTATTACATAGAAGATTATAGACAATATTTCAAACAATGGTTGTCATGAAGCATAAATATATATATAAAGTTCTGTTCCTTCCTTGAATTATGATTTATCTTCAATTCAGTCCTTGTCAAATAACAAATAGACAGAACGACATAACTGTATGCACGCGTGGCTGGTGATCCCAGCGACCGACAGTGAGATTATGCGTTCGTCAATAATTATAAATCTATCTCGACTTAGGTTTAGTCACTTACTAACCTGTAGCATTCTTCTTCCAAATCATAACATTGGACTGACCCATGTCCATCATTAATTATAACACAATCTGTGTGGCACTCCATGCCCGACACTGCATGAATACAAGGACACGTCTTATCCGTTCGACGGTCATACAAGAAAGGGGTGTGGTAACCTAGTCACGGTGCGTGACATACCAACGCACACACGTCATAATCAATCGTGTGTATCGCGTACACTAAACTAACAATTATTTACATTATATTAAACGTGGTCACCTCTTAATCTTATGCTGCTAACCTCTAGCAGACCATGCCAATAAAATACCGTAACAGTTATCTTCCCAAGTAAAGTTTTTAGTGTCCTATTCAAATGCTCAACTAATCCATTAGACATTGGGTGATAGATACTGCTGAGAGACCTTTTAATATGTAGCATAGACATTACCTGTGACATAGTGTTTGATATAAGTTGAGCGCCATGGTCTGACAATATTTCTCCGAGGAAACCCAAGCGAGAAAATATCAGCCAAAGAGCGTCTGCGATATCAGCAGTTGAGATGCTCTTGAGAGGTATAGCCTCTGGCCAACGTGTGCACATATCGACACATGTAAGGATAAATTGATGTCCTCTGGCCGACTTAATCCTAAAAGGACCGATAATATCTATTGCCATTTTTTGAAAAGGGCGAATAGGAATGTCAGCAGCCTGGATAGGCGCAGCATGTCGTGGTCCTTTAGATTTGACCTCCTGACATACTTTGCAAGAACGACAGTAAATTCGTATGTCCTTGCTCACAAATGGCCAAAAGAAAGCCGCAAGAACCCTCGACTTTGTACGGGAAAAACCCATATGTCCAGCACATTGCGAGTCATGAGCATGTTGCAATATTTGCAATCTCATACTCTTAGGCACAAGAATTTGTGAATGAGCGGACGTAGACGAGTCTTGTACCATACGCACAAGTACGCCGTTCTTCATAGAAATCCAAGACTTTCTATCAGTATTCTGATTTGGATCACCTTTTTTTTGCTAGAATGAAGAATTTTTGTAAAGAAGGATCTTCTTCTTGCAATTTTATAAATGAGTCACGTGAAATAATCAAGTGACTATTTTAGCTATATATTTCCTCATTATCAGTTAATGAAGTTTGAGGTGGATCCAGAGCATGTGCTCTTGTGATCACCGAGAGGATGACCACAGCTTAAAGTAGTTACGGTAGTCGGGTCAAATAAAGTACTGCATTGGATACATTTATTTGCTCTACCAAAATCAAAAGATGAACATCCGATAGCATTATGGTTTTTATTATCATTAACCTGTTTATCTGCTCCCTGAGATTCTTGTTGTACAGAGTTTGTCTGTTGATATCTTTTTCTCTTATGTTGCGATCTACTGCGACCATTATTGCCTCTGCAATTATCATTAAAGTCCCTACTGTCATTGTTATCCTGGTTTGAATTCCAGTTTCCATAACTGTCATTACCATCCCTATACTGTTGAGAACCTCTATTATATTGGTTTTGAGGTCTCCGCGAAAAAAATTTTCCTCTATACTGACTACTTTTGCGAAAATGTCTAAAATTATAGGGAGTAGTATACCGTGGAGTATCAGGTTGTCTCCAGTTCTGCGAAGAAGAATCACCCTGAAATTGATTGCTATGATTTTTAGCATAATTACGGTTACCCTTCTTATTAAAATTTTGTTGGCTACCCTGAAATTTACTCATGAAATTTGGGCCATAAGGTGCTGCCGAAGCAACTGGCAGACCTTCTTTTACTTTAGAGTTGCTAATGGTTACGTGAGGATGCGCAGTGACATACTGGCAACAGTATTCTTCCATTTCTTTTATGTTTTTAGGCTTACGCTCATGAAGAAAAGAAAGAAAAGCTTCATTGACAGAAGACATAACCTTGTCTCTAAGTAGTAAGTCCATAAGAGCTTCATATGTATTTTCTGTCTTAGACAGCTCAACCCATCGTGAAAAAGTAAGACGTATCCTTGAGATGAATTCAGAGAATTCCACTCCAGTTTCTGGCAACATATTTTTAAATTGAAGACGATAGCCGTCATCGTTAAGTTGGTACTTCTTTAACACGACTGCCCTGACAACCTCATAGTTGTTCTTGTCAGGCACATCTACCATGCCCAACATAATCAAAGCATCACCTCTAAGTATCTTGGACAGATGATAAACATACAGTGATTTATCTATGTTATGCACCTTACATGCACTTTCAAATCTGTCTAGATAAAATGTTATATCATCAATGGAGGCATTAAATGCTGGTAGATTAAGTTTGAAATTATTAGCATTAGTCTTATCTGACACCTTATCTGCATTATTAGCATTACCAGTGTTCATCAATTTCATCTTTTCTAACTCTAAAGCTAAGAGTTTTTCTTCATGCTCCATTTTTGCTTTTCTCTCATCAGCCTCTCTTTGTAATCTTCTTTCTTCAGCCTGGGTCTCTAGTCTTTTATTTTCAGCCTCTTTTTCAAGTCTTTTATTTTCAGACTCTTTTTCAAGTTATTTATTTTCAGACTCTTTTTCAAGTCGTTTTTCTTCAGCCTCTCTTTCAAGTTTTTTATTTTCAGCCTCAATCTGTAGTCTTTTCTCTTCAGCTTCTCTTTCAAGTTTTTTCTCTTCAACTTCTCTTTCTCTTTTTTGTTTTTCCATTTCCATTTGGAATCTCTTTTCCTCCACCTGCATCTGCAGTTTTAAATTCTCAGCATCTATTTTCTTTTGTTCAGTTTGTTCTTTCATTTTCTTTTCTTCCGACTTCAATGCCTTGGCATATTGAACAGTCGCAAATTCTTCTAATTTATCACCTGTCTTTCCAAGGGATTTACCCTGCTCAATAAAGTTCTCAAATTTAGACATGTTGTCTAAAATATGAGTCCAAAACCTGAAATAATTAATTATCTTATTTCAACCTTAATAGTAACAAGATTTAATAAAGTACTTGTATAATCCCAATGTTTATCCCAGTCTCTGTGGGAAACAAGTCTTTGACATCAAACTTGTATTATCAAATGTATAATAATATCACAAGTCACTTCTTAATCATGAAGGCACTACACCAATCAGTGCATAACCATCAGTTATTTATCATAACTGCGCTACAATAGTGCGTAAGCAAAAAACCACCAGTTAGTTATGATAAGTGCACTATATAAACAATAGTTAAAGCTAATTACCCAAGACCCATGTAAACAATAACAAAGAACAAAGACAATGTAAACAATAACAAAGATCAAAGTCAATGTAAACAATAACAAAGATCAAAGTCAATACGAAAACATTCGCATAAGTCAACTAAATAAACAGCAGAACTAAAAGAAAATATCACAAAGAATGTGAATGACAAAATGCGAAAAAGTAAACAAACAAATGACGTCACAATGTATACACAAAAATTGTGTAAAGAACTGAATAATAGAAAAGAGGAGACCTACAAATACAAACAAATCAAAACAAAACTAAAGAATGCGAAAAATAACGATAACAACACTAACACATGTCATCACAACTAATAGAAATAGCAGCAAAAGTCGCTTAGCAAATTTCACTATAGGAAATTTGCATACCCTACAGAACACTCTCAATAGAAAACCTCTGTCACGTGGTATGATCTATAGGAGTCACCACCCATCCAGACCCGCTGAAATATCAACATATAAATATACAAATACAAATAACATATAACATGTAAACATGTAAACAAATAGCAAAAAGTGTGTGAAAGAATTCAGAAGGCTCAGCTAGAACATAAGGGCACAGTTCACAAACAAACAGGCCACTTAACTTCTATATGTCCCAAACGTCAGCACGGTGCAGAACAGGATGTGATCAGCATTCTTAGGATAAACGATCCAACGTTGATCGACATCTGCTCCCATAAACAGCCATGACGAAGGAAATGAGCTTCTAATACTGGAAACGTTGTTTCGGCACTTGACCTTCTGAATCCTAAAAATCGACTTAATCGGCACTTGACCTTCTGAATCTGCAACAGTAAATCGATTCAATCGGCACTTGTCCTTCTCAGTCAGGAAACTTTGATAACTTGACGAGCAACGCCGGGTACTTTGAAAATATTTCCGAAATCAGCAACGCCGGGTACTTTCATTGAAGGTAGTGAGTTGAACTGCAATCTTGTATATAGTATGATGATGTATGCTGTCTGGGTTTGTTGATTCCCTTGAATGCTGGTACCAGAATTAAACCAACATCTGGCCACCATAAAATGATAAGGGTGGATTTAGGGCTTGCTCCTCTTTGGTGATAAGGCCGCTATCGTGATGCTTTCATAAATGATAATGGCAGAACTGACCACCATGGACGTTGTAGGTATAAGTCCAATTTCGTTGGGAAAAATCTTTAGCCCGGTCACAATACCACCCCTATCGACACCAGGTATTATAGTTCAAGATGTAGGGTGTCTTATCTGGTTTTGTGTTGTTGTTGTTGCTGTGTATAGTAGTGATGTAGTTCACGGAGTTACAGCACATAGGGTACGACATGTGAAGTCATAAATGGTTAAACTGCTCTTGACGTTTTTCATCATTTATTTTGACGCCACAGATACAGGTACGTTACATCCAGTTCACAATAGGGCAAAGTCATGACATTCACGAATATCAGCATACATAGTTCATCAATGCATATGGCATATTCTCAAGAAAGATGGTGTGGCGCCAAGGGGTTATATGGTTGGCTCCAAATACAAACGTACATCAACAAAAAAAAAATCCTCTTACTGTTCAGATGTGCTAACTGAGTCAAATCAAAAGTCGCACGAGGATGGCATTCCAGGAGTGCAGGTCAAACTGACCTTTACAGACATTCCTAAGTCTAACCTTGACGTACGCATAATCGCTGACACACAGCGACGTTCATAGAACAAAGAACTGTCCTTCGGGCTGAGTATGACCCGTGTACATATAGATCTCAGGTATGAAGATACCTGGGGTGTGTCTTCTATTAGAGGAACCTCCCTTTCTGTAAGGCATACGTGAGCAGAGATCGACCATTGTCAAACATAAATTAAGTTACAGATTGGATGTAAATGAGGCATTACCTTCGTTCGAAAATCCACACCACAGAAAACATACGCCTCCAGGCGTTTTTAGAATACTCAAGGGAAGGACCTTGTAAGCTAACTATCTCACAATAAATCTCCTAATTCCCTAACAAAATCACAGAGACGCCAAAACGCGTCTTCTCTGCTTCACAACTTTTCATTAACTCCCAGAACAAAGAAACTTCCCAGACGCCTCGCGTCCGGACATGCGCAGAACCCATACACTTGAATAGCAATGAAACAAGACGATCTAGGAACATTCCAGATAAGATTTATTCTAGATCAAGCCTTATATGGACATGAACAGAGACCTCAACACAGGTTTCAGACATTCCAACAACAGTTGACCAATATTACCAAATAAGGAGAATGATCACACTTCGTTCAAAAAATATGGACCGAACTTGTCTCGTCACAAGAGGAGGTAACATCATATTAAATGATAATCTCAATTATCCAGAGTTATGTAGCTTTGACCGAAAAAAATTAAAGTGTACATTTCAGTCAATCTAATAATACAATGTCTTTAGCAAAAAATGATCATACAATGACTTTAGGAAAAATGATCATATAATGACTTTAGAAAAAATGATCTGTGCGTAACACCCAGTCTCATTACTGTTTGATTCTGGGTGCACTACTATTGGGGTTAAGCAATCGCTTATAGATCCTCGCTGTGCCACAGGAAAAATAGTTAAATGTGTAACATTTGGTGGCACAGTTGAAAAGTACTCGACCGCCATTATTCACATTGCTACTCCTTTCTTTACGGGAGATGTCCATGCGTGTCTTCTACATAACCCTATTGCGGATATTATAATCGGTCGTATTCACGGGGTTAAGGAATGCACCCCGCAACAAATTGCTGCCTGGGAAGAACATAATATGCAAACAGCCAATGCTGTGGTAACAAGAGCACAAGAGTTAATGAAGTAGTTAGCCAAGATGATCACTTGGAGATTTCGCATGACTCGTTTGTGAAACTACAAGAAAAAGATCCTTCTTAAAAGAAATTCTTTCTTCTCGCTAAAAACGGTGATCCAAATCAGAATACGAATCGCAAATCATATATCACTATGAAGAATGGTATACTAGTGCGTATGGTACAACACTCAGACGCGACTATGCATTCTCAAATTCTCGTACCCAAAAGTATGAGAGCTGTAATTCTTCAACATGCACACGATTCTCAGTGTGCTGGACACATGGGTTTTTCCCGAACTAAGTCGAGAGTTCTGGGGTCTTTATTTTGGCCATTTGTCAATAAAGACATACGAATTTATTGCCGGTCTTGCAAAGTATTTCAAGAGGTTAAATCTAGAGGTCCACGGCATGCTGCGCCTATTCAGGCTGCAGACATTCCTATCCGGCCGTTTCAGAAAATGGTCATATATATCATTGGCCCTTTTAAGACTAAATCGGCCAGGGGACATCAATTTATCCTTACGTGCGTTGATATGTGCACGCGTTGGCCAGAGGCTATCCCTCTTAAGAGCATTTCCACTGCTGATATCGCAGACGCTCTTTGGCTTATATTTTCTCCTTTAGGTTTTCCTGGGGAAATATTGTCAGACCATGGCACACAATTGATATCAGAGACAATGTCGCAGGTAATGTCTACTCTGCACATTAAGAGATCTCTGAGTAGTATTTATCATCCAATGTCTAATGGGTTAGTTGAGCGTCTTAATAGGACACTCAAGAACTTACTGGGGAAGATAACTGAGGATCATCCTCAAGATTTGGACATGGTCCTACCCGCGGCTCTCTTTGCCTATAGGGAGGTCCCCAACGAACATACAGGATTTTCTCCTTTTGAACTTGTCTTTGGCGCGCGACCGCGCGGTCCTATGTCTTTGCTGCATGATCTTATAACTGCTGATAATATCGACAATGACACACAATCTTAATATGATTATGTCATTGCTCTCAGAAAGAAAATTATTGAAGCATGCAAGTGTAAAAAGTCGTTGTTTGAATGGAGTAGTGTACTCTGATCATCACTGGACGGAAACTCGCAGGAAGTCAATGATGCAGGAACTGGTTTCCTTCTGAGGCTCCAGAAGGAGCAGGCCCTTAACTTGGTCAATTCAACCGACGCAGGATGGTGTAAATATGGAGTGAGAGTGCAGAGTGTTATTAACGCGAATGATGGAATGTTCGTATCTTGACACATCAATCTTCAGGCATGAATATTAGATCCCATGTCATGGAACATTCAAATATAATGGGTGGTACAAAACAGCATTCAATGTTCTGATACATTATGGCCGCATCCCCTATCTGACTGAACGCGTCAGTAAAGGCGGATCGGTAAACAAATGAAGAGTTCGATGGACGAACCTTCTTTCCCTTGCTAAGTTCTTAGGTTGCTTATATTCAATGTTTATATCATACTGTGAAACCACGATAAGGGGTTTTCATATAAATGAGATCTCCATGCCACTGTCCGAATAGTAAGATACACGACCCGTTCTCTGGACAGTGATCCATAATGATGACAGGAATACAAAAAATGGCCTCCTTCCCTGAGCTTTCGCTCACTCGCCCAGCAGAAGAATAATCATCAGCCAAAGTTGATTCAAAACTTGAATAAGTATAACTTTCTAGAGTTACCATACAGTCCCTTTGTCAGAAGGTTACTTCATGAAGACATAAGCGCTGATGGAACCTGTCATCTACAACAATATCTAGTTAAACGACCAACGATGCACGAAAATACGTTGCTTCATCTAGGTCTAACCATAAGGAGATCGTCAAAAGGGTCTGGATTTACCTTGAGTCCGAATCCAACATAATACAGTACATGAGGAGAGTCTCTAACACTATAATCTTGTAGAGACACAATCTCCTACTGAATAAATCACTTCATAAATCATTTTTTCACTCTTTAAAGGATCAGCCCTAGGAAAAACGTTACCAGCCATTGTAGGCGGCAATATCGGAACTCATCACGACTCGCCAAGACAACCAATACCTCCGCTAGAGCGGCATAAAGAATATAGTCCTGCCTACCCATACAAAATATACAATATAGGACTGAATCTACTTGCACTAATAATATGTAATACATATGAATTCAGGCCATAAACATTCTAAGAACGATCAATCTATTTTCTGGCTATGACAAATGATGAATGCCAAAATATAAGTATTCTTACGCCCAATCAATATCAAGGGAGATTATCCATATAATCAACGTATGAATCAAACATGGATTATCTGGCTTTACAAAAGAAAGCATTTTCGTACCCAATTAAATTATTAAATAGACATATCGTATTTTTGTAATCTGTGCATTCAAAAATATGTATGCAACAGATAACCACACCCCCCCCGGGAAAAAACATGGTACATTTTTTTTGAAATACATCCAGGAGCAACATACAATAGGCTCACAACGCACGAATAACAATGCGCAGATGATAAGCATTCCAAACAAATGTAACACCTAATATAAGGCTAAGTCGTCCTATGGTACGACAAGTGAGAATATATCTCAAGAACCAGAGAAAGTTTTTTCCCCTGAGTATAAATATTTCCAGAGAGGTGTCACCAACGCATACTACAATACTGGCAATGCCACAATTTCTACACTAGTTTATCCAACAATTTCATCTTAGGTATTTTAACTGCATGATTATCAAAGACGAAACAAAATATCAAAAGATCAGCGGTGAATATACATAAATGAACCGCTACGTAGTGATACAATCAATATATATGATACATTACGCATGTATACACATTTTAGTATAGAAACAATGTAGTAGAGTTAGATCTGTAAAAATATCAAGATCTGACGGTTAAGTGGAATCATGTGGGCATCTAGATAAGATATCTGCCATCACATTTTCTGATCCACGGATAGCTCGCACCGAAAAATGAAAAGGCTGAAGAGCAATCGCGTATCGCGTTGATCTCGCGCTCTTCAGATTTTTAGTCTAAATAGCAGTAAGATCTTTCTGGTCAGTTTCCACAATGAAATGCGCGTCAAGAAGAAATCTTTGAAGTTTAAGGATTGACCAAACCATAGCCAATAACTCACGGTTTAAGACCGAGTAATTCTTCTTTACGGCATTTAATTTTCGAGAAATATACATCACAGGATGCAGAGTTCCAGAGTACTCTTGCATTAGTGCTGCTCCAATCCCTGTGGATGAAGCGTCACTACGAAGAACAAATGTCTTATCCTTAGTAGGTAATACCAAGATAGGTGAAGTAGAAAACATAGTTTTAACCTTATCCAAAGAGGATTGACATTCTTGAGTCCAATGGACTATATTAGGAGACCCTTTCTTTAGCAAGTAAGAAAGAGGTGACATAATGGAGGACAGATTCGGAATGAATCGTCCATAAAATTGAATTTGACCTAAAAGACTTCGCACTTGCTTTTTAGTCTTAGGAATAGAAATGTTAAGTATCTTACTTGTATTATGGTCTTCTGTTTTTAGGAAACCATGACCAACACGGTGACCTAAGAAAGATATTTCGCTAAAAGCAGTACACGCTTTCGATGGTTTCGCTGTCAGGTTATGCTCGCGTAAGATAGACAATAGTTCATTTATCCCATTATAGTGATCGTTCCAAGTATCACTGAAAAGACAGATGTCATCAAGATATGCAATGACATCTGAGCGATGAGATAGGATTCGACGCATCATGCGTACGAATGTCGCAGGCGCGTTCATAAGGCCGAAAGGCATGAAATTCCATTGGAATAGACACCTAGGTGTCGAAAAAGCAGTAAACGGCTTGGCGTGTTCGGCTAGTGGAACTTGCCAATATCCCTTAGACAAATCAAGTTTAGTGAAGAAATGAGATTTCGATAGTCTTGTAAGTAGCTCTTCTAGTAAAGGCATAGGTTCAGCATCAAATTTCGTCACTTGGTTCAATTTGCGATAATCAACGCAAAGACGTATGTTATTGTCTTTTTTCCGTACAATAACCATCGGCAAAGAAAATGCTGATGTGGATTGTTCAATTATTTTTAAATCTATCATCTCATCCAACTCTTTCTCAACCTGTGCTTGAAAATGTATCGGGATAGGATACGGTCTGACTCTTATAGGATTATGGTCAGTAAGAATAATGTCATGTTCAATGACATCAGTTTGACCAGGAATGTCAGTAAGGACATCCTGAAATTGTTGTAACATAGTAGAAACTTGTTTCTGCTCTCCTAGAGATAAGTCGGGAGAAACCGTAACATCTTTCCATGATTCATTAGAATGAAGAGGAATCATCGGAAAGGGGAGATTCACATCCGAGAAACTCGTTTCCTCATCCTGTATTACTGACAGTGATGAGTAATGCCCGTGTTGGACCGGAGAATCGTCCGTTGCCTGGAAAACAGGTTGTAAATAATCCGGACGTTCATGGAATTCCGTAAGCATGTTGATATGGAAGGTTTTATGCTTCCCGTCAATATCGACGATATAGTCAACATCGGAAACTTTTGTTATTATATCGTACGGACCTTTCCAAGAAATAAGAAGTCTGTTTTCCCTACAAGGTAGCAAGACAAATGCTTTGTCACCTGGACAAAGTTGTCGCAAGCATCTCTTTTTATTGGCAAATTGTCTTGCCTTCTGTTTCGCAAATTCAGACGAAGCAGTTGCCAATTTGCATGCTTCAATAATCTTGTGTCTAAGTGCGATGACATATTCATAAGAGGGTTTTGTGTCATCGACAATATTATCAGCAGTTATAAGATCATGAAGTAAGGACATAGGACCTCGCGGTTTCGCGCCAAAGACAAGTTCAAAGGGAGAAAATCCTGTATGTTCGTTGGCGACCTCTCTGTATGCAAAGAGAGCCGCGGGTAAAACCTTATCCCAATCCTGAGGGTGATCTTCAGTTATCTTACCTAATAGATTTTTGAGAGTCCTATTAAGCCGTTCTACCATCCCATTAGACATAGGATGATAAATACTACTCAGTGATCTCTCTATCTTAAGAGTCGACATCACTTGAGACATGGTATCCGATATGAGTTGGGTACCATGGTCTGATAATATTTCTGCTGGAAATCCCAGACGAGAAAATATTAGCCAAAGAGCATCTGCAATATCAGCAGTAGTTATGCTCTTTAGAGGAACAGCCTCTGGCCAACGTGTGCACATGTCAACACACGTCAAGATAAATTGGTGTCCTCTAGCAGACTTTATTTTAAATGGACCAATGATATCTATCGCCATTTTTTGAAATGGTCGAATTGCAATATCTGCAGCCTGAATAGGTGCAGCATGGCGTGGACCTTTGGATTTAACCTCTTGACATACCTTACAAGATCGACAATAGATCCGTATGTCTTTGTTCACAAAAGGCCAAAAGAAAGAAGCCAGAACTCTCGATTTAGTACGGGAAAAAACCCATATGCCCAGCACACTGAGAATCATGAGCGTGCTGTAAGATTTTAACTCTCATATTTTTGGGCACAAGAATTTGAGAATGAATGGACTTAGCGGAGTCTTGTACCATACGTACAAGTACGCCATTCTTCTTCGTAATCCAAGATTTACGATTTGTATCTTTATTTGGATCACCTTTTGTTGCTAACGTGAAGAATTTTTTAAGAGTAGGATCATCTTCCTGCTGTTTCATAAATGAATCACGAGAAATTTCCAAGGGATCATCTTGGATCTGTGCATCATTATCTTCAGAAGGCGAAGATTGCGGAATGTTAAGAGCTTGAGCCCTAGTAACTACTGCATTAGCCGTTTGCATATTGTTATTTTCCCAATCAGAAATTTGTTGTGGAGTGCATTTTCTCACTCCATGAATGCAACCGATGATAAGATCAGCGATCGGATTCGGCAGAAGACATGCGTGCACATCTCCTGTAAAGAAGGGGGTAGCAATGTTGACAATGGCAGTAGAGTACTTCCCCAATGTGCCACCAAATGTTACGCATTTGATTACTTTGCCAGTGGCTTGAGAAGGATCTATGAGTGACTGCCTCACTCCAATGGTTGCGCACCCCGAATCGAAAAGAATTGATACCGGAGTACCATCTACTAGACCTCTATTGAAGACCAGAGCACCTCTTCCATCATGCGCGACTGACGCAGGAAGAGCGGGAAGAGGATGACAACAGCTTAAAGTAGAGACTGTGGTTGGATCGAATAATGTTTTGCATTGAGAGCACTGAGATGCTCTACTAAAATCAAAAGCAGAACATCCTACATTATTAGAGTCTTTTTTATCATTGTTCTGATTACCGGCTTCATTGAACTCTTGTTGTGCAGAGTTAGCCTGGTAATGAGATTTACCATGTCTTTTGTATGGTGATCTACCTCGGTTATAATTGCCTCTGTAATTATTATTACCTCTGTTATAACCCCTATTTGGGTTTGAATCATAATGTTCATGATCGTAATCATCATACTCATTATAATGAGTATCCCTGTAATGTTGGTTTTGTTGTTTCCATGAAGAACTTGGGTAGTTCCTATAGTTACTCCCTTTTCGGAAATTTCTATAATTATGGGCACCCCTGTATCTAGGACTATCAGCCCGATTCCAGTTCTTCAAAGAAGAACCTTGATTTGAATGGTTACCTTGGTTTTGATAACCATTCCAATTAACCTTTTTGTGAGATTTATCTTGAGCTCCCTGGGACTTGTGTGAGTAATTGTTATTGTATTGTGTTGCTGAAGCAACTGGCATACCCTCTTTAATGTTAGTGTTGCTTAGAATCATGTCAGGATGTGCCGTGGCATATTGGTCACAATATTGTTCCATTTGTTTTAATGTACTTGGTTTACGCTCATGTAAAAATTTTAGGAATGGTTCATTCACTGAAGACATGATCTTGTCTCTAAGTAATAAATCCGTAAGATCCTCAAATGTATTCTGTGTTTTGGATAATTCAATCCAACGTGAAAGTGTAAGTCGTGCTTTTGAAATAAATTCAGTGAATTCCACACCTGTCTCAGGTCTCATTGTTTTAAACAAAAGACGGTAACCGTCCTCTGACAGCTGATATTTCCTTATCAAGGCCGCCCTGATAACATCATAGTTATCCTTGTCGGCCTCTTCAACCAAACTTATCTTAATCAGAGAATCCCCTTTCAGATTTTCAGACAACTGATTTACATACTGTGATTTATCCACATTATGAGCTCGACATGCACGTTCAAATCTATCAAGCCAGAATGTTATATCGTCACTGGCGGAGTTGAACGCTGGTACCTTGACCTTGTAAGTAAAGGGTTTACCACTACCACTAGATGCCTGATTAACATTACTCATAATTGTCAATTTCAATTTCTCTAACTCAAACTCATGTTCTCTTATTGCTTTTCTCTCTTCAGCCTCTAATCTTTTCTGTTCAGATTCCCTGTCTAATCTTTTTTGTTCAGCCTCAGCTTCTCTATCTATTTTTTCTGTTCAGCCTCAAATCTCCTTTCTTCTACTTGCCTCTGCAATTTCTTTTGTTCATCAGCAGCATCAGCTTCTCTGTCTAATCTTTTTTCTTCTTTTTGAAGCTTTCTCTCTTCTGCAGCAGCCTTTCTTTCCTCAGCAGCAGCTTTTCTTTTCTCAGCAGCAGCTTCTAATCTTTTTTCTTCTACCTTCAATACCATAGAGAATTGAGCAGTTGCTCATTCTTCTAATTCTTTGCCAGTCTTATCGAGGGATTTCCCTTGTGTAATAAAGTAATCTAATGTAGACATCCTGTCTTATTAAATCAGAAACCTGAAAAAATAAACAAATTACCTTATCCCACTTTAATGGGAGACAGGTCTATACTATAGACTTAGTCTTAGTGAAAACTTGTATGGTTATATTGTTTATAATATAACCAATGATAACTTGAGTACCTGTGGAAAACAATATTTGTATATCCCAAACACTGTGGGAGACAAGCCTTACAAAGGTCTTGTATACTTCCTTAATGTAATCAATGATCACTTGAGTACCTGTGGAAAATAATATTTTCTATCCCAATGACTGTGGGAGACAAGCCTTACAAAGGTCTTGTACACTTTCTTAGTGTAATCAATGATCATAAAGTACTGGTCTGTACTATAATATAAGTGTATTCAACTATACCTCATATATCATATGTCAACTAAAGACATTACAAAGAACAAACAAGAAAAGACAATATGAAAACAATTGCAGAAATCAAATTAAATCAAATAGAAAAAATCAAAGAAAATGATCACAGAATCTGTGATGATAACCGCAATAAGATAACAAGACAAATAACGCCACAGTGTATAAATATAAATTGTGTATAGAAATCAAAAATAGAAAAGGGTAGACCAACAAATGCAAACAAATCAAACAAAACTAAGGAACACAAAATTATTAACAAAAACAACGAAGAAAAGAACACCTCATCACAACTAACAGAAATAGCACCCGATGTTGCCAGCAGATTTCCAATAAAGAAAATCGCTCCCTATAGAACGCTAATATAAGCCCTATGTCACTTGGGAAATCTTATATTAGTCTCCTCCCAACCAGGCCCGCGACATATACACACAAATAATATACAAACATAAATACATATAAACATAAATAGCATAAATGCATATAATATTATCAAATAGTATGGCAATGTGATGTGTTGCAGAGAGGGCTTAGCTTTTAATAAAATAGCTTGCAACTTTATTAAATAATAGGTTTGTTTCTAAACTATTACAGTGTTCAATTTTCTTCAAGCACACTAGAAGATCCACCGATGAAATCTATGAGCCTTTATGTCAACAATACTGTAACAGCAAAACAGTTTATGGCCTTCAGAGTATTCAACTGTGTATGTCTCCTTGACATAGACAATGTCTGTACCACAAAATGTCACCAAGCGCTGACCTGTGAAAGAATGTCAACAATACTGCAATTCTTCTTGAGCAGGCCAAACAATCATTTATTTGTAACCCTGACTGTATGCTGAAGAATGTCAACAAGTACTGACCCAGATACTGATAAGCTTGAACAGAACAGGTCAAGCTGACATCGACTGTATAGCTGTCCTACTGGTGTTGATGTGGTCAAATAAACGTTCTTGTAACTGTAAATGACTCTCAATAACAAGACTGCGAAGGCTGGACCCAGGAATCCGGCTCACCACTGTAAAAAGTAGTGTTAGAATGGAGTAGTGTACTCTGATCATCACTGGACGGAAACTCGCAGGAAGTCAATAGTGCAGGAACTGGTTTCCTTCTGAGGCTCCAGGAGGAGCAGGCCCTTAACTTGGTCAATTCAACCGACGGAGGATGGAGTAAATATGGAGTGAGAGTGTAGAGTGTTATTAACGCGAATGATGGAATGTTCGTATCTTGACCAATATAAAGCACTCATTCACTCATGACTATAAGTCACCAATGCAGACTGCTGGAATCTTTTCATACAGTTTATTCAGACGCACATACTGGGACAGAACGAATAGATCATAAGTACATGTTGACACATCAATCTTCAGGCATGAATATTAGATCCCATGTCATGGAACATTCAAATATAATGGGTGGTACAAAACAGCATTCAATGTTCTGATACATTATGGCCGCATCCCCTATCTGAATGAACGCGTCAGTAAAGGCGGATCGGTAAACAAATGAAGAGTTCGATGGACGAACCTTCTTTCCCTTGCTAAGTTCTTAGGCTGCTTATATTCAATGTTTATATCATACTGTGAAACCACGATAAGGGGTTTTCATATAAATGAGATCTCCATGCCACTGTCCGAATAGTAAGATACACGACCCGTTCTCTGGACAGTGATCCATAATGATGACAGGAATACAAAAAATGGCCTCCTTCCCTGAGCTTTCGCTCACTCGCCCAGCAGAAGAATAATCATCAGCCAAAGTTGATTCAAAACTTGAATAAGTATAACTTTCTAGAGTTACCATACAGTCCCTTTGTCAGAAGGTTACTTCATGAAGACATAAGCGCTGATGGAACCTGTCATCTACAACAATATCTAGTTAAACGACCAACGATGCACGAAAATACGTTGCTTCATCTAGGTCTAACCATAAGGAGATCGTCAAAAGGGGTCTGGATTTACCTTGAGTCCGAATCCAACATAATACAGTACATGAGGAGAGTCTCTAACACTATAATCTTGTAGAGACACAATCTCCTACTGAAGAAATCACTTCATAAATCATTTTTTCACTCTTGAAAGGACCAGCCCTAGGAAAAACGTGACCAGCCATTGTAGGCGGCAATATCGGAACTCCTCACGACTCGCCAAGACAACCAATACCTCCGCTAGAGCGGCATAAAGAATATAGTCCTGCCTACCCATACAAAATATACAATATAGGACTGAATCTACTTGCACTAATAATATGTAATACATATGAATTCAGGCCATAAACATTCTAAGAACGATCAATCTATTTTCTGGCTATGACAAATGATGAATGCCAAAATATAAGTATTCTTACGCCCGATCAATATCAATGGAGATTATCTATATAATCAAACGTATGAATCAAACATGGATTATCTGGCTTTACAAAAGAAAGCATTTTCGTACCCAATTAAATTATTAAATAGACATATCGTATTTTTGTAATCTGTGCATTCAAAAATATGTATGCAACAGCAAGCTAGCAACTTCATCATCCGAATTTGCTAAGGAAAAGGCAAGACTATTTGCTAATAAGAAGAGACGCCTACGTCAACTTTGTCCTGGAGACAAAGCGTTTGTTTTACTCCCTTCTAGAGAGAACAGACTTCTTATTACCTGGAAAGGTCCACTTTGTCCTGGAGACAAAGCGTTTGTTTTACTCCCTTCTAGAGAGAACAGTCTGCTTATTACATGGAAAGGTCCATATACTATAGTCTCGAAGATTTCCGATGTCGACTATGTTGTCGATATTGATGGAAGACATAAAACCTTCCATATAAATATGGTTACGGAATATCATAAGCGACCAGACTATTTGCAGCATATTTTTCAGGCGACGGACGATTCTCCAGTCCAACAAGGTCATATCTCATCCCTGTCGGTTATACAGGATGAGGAAACTACTTTTTCGGATGTTAACCTACCTCTTCCTATGATTCCACTTACTTCTACGGAATCATGGAGAAACGTTACTGTTTCTTCTAATTTGTATTGTGAGGAACAGCGACAAATTCTTCTACGCTACAAGTATTTCAGGATGTCCTTACCGACATTCCTGGACACACACATGTCATTGAGCATGACATTATACTTACTGATCATAGTCCGATCAGAGTAAGGCCATATCCTATTCCTATTCATTTTCAAGCACAAGTCGAGAAAGAATTGGATGAAATGATAAAATTGAAGATAATTGAACCATTCACCTCAGCATACTCTTCGTCCATGGTTATTGTTCGAAAGAAAGACAATAACATACGCCTTTGCGTAGATTATCGCAAATTAAACCAAGTTACGAAGTTCGATGCTGAACCTATGCCTTTATTAGAAGATCTACTTATTAGACTTTCTAACTCTCGATTCTTTACTAAGCTTGACTTATCAAAAGGCTATTGGCAGGTTCCGTTAACTGAACACGTCAAACGTTTCACTGCTTTCTCAACACCTAGGGGTTTGTTTCAGTGGAATTTTATGCCGTTCGGGCTTATGAACGCCCCGGCTACTTTCGTACGCATGATGCGTCGAATTCTCTCATATCTTTCAGATGTCATTGCATACTTAGATGACATCTGTCTTTTCAGTAATACTTGGGAAGATCACTATTTGGGGTTAAATGAATTACTGTCAACTCTACGCGAGCATAATTTGACTGCAAAACCCTCTAAAACCTTTGTTGGGTTTAGCAAAATTTCTTTCCTGGGTCTTCGAGTTGGTCATGGTCTATTGAAGACAGAGGACCAAAACATTTCTAAGATATTAAATATCTCTGTGCCCAAAACAAAGAAACAAGTACGTAGTCTTTTGGGATTAATACAATTCTACGGAAGATTCATTAAGAATCTATCCTCTATCATGGCACCACTCTCAACCCTATTGAAGAAAGGGTCTCCTAACATGGTGCGCTGGTCTCAAGAATGTCAAGCTTCATTGGATCAGATTAACTCTTTAAGCCCCAAGAGCCAGTATACTGTACTTCCCGCTATACCCATTTGGCCCAAGAGCCAGTATACTGGCTTTCGTATCTCGTGATTCTTTCTAGGGCTGTTTTCTAATTTTGACAACTCAAAAACGCTATCTTCTTAAAGTATAGCCATCCATTATGGACTTTTGTTATTTATGAATATGAACATTAAAAAAAAATTATTTCCAAACAAAAACAATAAAAACATACTGGTATGGCCATTTTTGTTTGGGCCAAACCCACCTTTTTGCTTGGGACTGAAAGAGTTAAGAATTTGTTCTCATCCCCACCTATCTTAAGACTACCTATTGCTGATAAGACTTTTGTTCTTCGTGGTGATGCCTCATCCACAGGGATCGGAGCGGCACTAATGCAAGAGTATTCAGGAACTCTGCATCCTGTAATGTATATTGCTAGGAAACTGAATGCGGCAGAAAGGAATTACTCGGTTTTAGACCGTGAGTTGTTGGCTATTGTTTGGTCAATCCTTAAGTTACAAAGATTCCTTCTTGGTGCGCATTTCATTGTGGAAACAGACCAAAAAGTCTTTACAGCTATTCAGTGTAAGAATTTGAAGAGCTCGAGATCTACTCGATATGCTATTGCTCTTCAACCTTTTCATTTCACGGTGCGAGCTATCCGTGGTCTGGATAATGTGATGGCAGACATATTGTCTAGATGTCCACATGAGTCCACTTAAGTCTGGTGTCCTAGTTTTTCCTGATACACTGCTAGATATATGTCTCTTCACTATACCTATATATATATATATATTAACACATTTATTGTCAACTTAGAGTGGTAAATTAATTGTTTTCTTTCTCTATTACCATCTTTAGTGTAATGGAAAAGGTTGAGTTGACATAATATAAAGGTCAAAAAAATTAATGCGGCCATATGTAACATGTATTAGTAATTATAGTACATTATACCATGTTGCTAATTGTGTTATTTATATTGTTCTCAGCGCAAACTAGTACCAGGTACGGAGTGCTTTTGAGAATCATGACGAGCTGCTTACATGATCTACGACATACAGAATTGATTTATACTTTGTGGACGCCATCTTCTATTTTGTTAGAGTATATGCTTGAATTGTCACATGTATATAGCATAACTTTACAAACTTTGATTATGTCCATCCATTAGATGATAGTCATTATATAACATGATACTTTTATAGATATGTTTGTATGACTTTGCAAGATATGTTATCATTCGCATCACTATATCATTGCAGTTTTTTTATATGTATGTGGTTTTTGTTAGCATCGCCAGATGTTTATTTGATGGTACTTTCCGGATATATTTTACTTGGAGAAAATATTTTCTCTTATTTTGTGAGGCGAACTTTTGTTCTCACTAGATGCGCTATTGTGCGTTGATTGGGTCTGACATTATGTCGTTATATTTATTGATCCTTTCATCGGCGCATCATTCATGCGTTATGAGCTTGGTGCATCTCGCTCATTGATGTATTTCTAAAAAAAGTATCATTTTTTTTAATCCGGAGGGGGTGGTCATTTTTGTCGGTTCCAGAAGATGTAAATCTATTTTATACTCTTGATAATCGAAGGTACAGAACTGTATGTTAACTCCCTGACACAGGTTTATTAGGGGTTACCTTCCCTGTGTTTATTCTTTCTTGAGACAGGATAGTTAACTGTTCTCAAATCTGTTCTGTCTACGCATGCGCTAGCTTTGAGCGCGAACCGATCAGACTACCGTCTGGAGTGATGAGCTGGTTTGTGCCGGACGAAGATGTCTGTTGCTCTTCTTCTGCATTATCTGGGGAAAAGATAGTCTTGTCATATTAGTTAATTCCCCAAAGTTATTCTGTTCGTCTGGAATGACGACAGGTGTTATTTGTGTTTGTTCGGAATTCTGACCAAGGTAAAATTACTTTATTATTACGCAAAGTTTGCAGAACATTTTGTATGAACCTGTGAGTAGCGCTCACAGTTCTTGTGATCCAGAGTCCATTAGGTGTGCTTGACGTAGCCAGTTAGGTCTATTCGTTGAAGTACTTTATAGAAGCACAATAACCATATATTCTTATGAAACCCGCAGGATGGCAGTACGTTTCAGCAGGAAAGATAATACATGCCTATGGAAAAATGTACAGTTGTTTATCAGCCATTATAAGGCCCGGCATTACTGCCTATAACTTTGAGCAGAAGAAGAAGTACCTGGAAGGTGAAGCCAGATGAAGTCTTGACTTTATTTACAAGTTCACAGACTTCTATATTAAGAAACTATATTTGTTAAGGACTACCTGATGCGTTCGGTCAGGGGCTCTGTGCTACAGTAGGAAAAGAATGGGTTGTCAAGCCAGCGTTATTAGCATCATACCTACGAGCTATACAAAACTGATGATGTTCAATGTTCCTATTTATTACCATATATGAACAGTTGTTAAAGGACAGACCATTGTCGATAACGAACTTATAGATGAGTGGTTCAAGCTCTATAATACCAGATGATTTTTGCCAGTCATATCCAATATACATGATGTTCTTGATTCTCGTCCATTTGACTGTAACTGTCGATGTCACTGTGTCACGTAATTAAATGGTTGAAAGTTCCAGCAGTCTTCTACAATTACTGACTACTGCATGTGAGTGAGTGGGTGCCTTGTTTACATATCAAAGATCCTAAACGCATTCGTGTATCTACACACCCACATCACTTGTCAACCACACAATCATCGAGTACCTTACATACAAGAAACGTCTGATGTTCGGATGTCAACATGACACCCTTTCAGCGCCTCAACGCCTGGTGAGCTATTCATGCATGACAAAGCTGTTTAGCCCAGGTCGGACTGACTACAACAGTACACAGTAAGGAGATTGTTACGTTCCTACATATCATACGTAAATCCCACCTTAACATTTGTGGTGACCGTAGAATACATGGTAACAGATACATCTCACCGAAGATCTTGATGTATTAGTGATAATATAACTCCATTGTAAACACTTCAAGAATAAGGAGCTCAAACATATACGTCCACTCCCCATGACACACACTAGTATATGGCCTCACACTCCTACTCCTCTAGTTTCACGTGAGCCAGCCAAGCATATCGGCTTAACGTCGCTCGCCCGTCATTATCAGTGACCCGTCTAAAATAAACAAACAAAGAGTCCTGTTGAGCTAAACCTATAATAGGCAGAATCGTTATGAATTGTAATCAGTAAAGTCAATGAATGCAACATCTTACGGTAAAAAATTAAAGTCATGTGTACATCTTAAGTACTTGTCAAAAAAAGTGTGTTGTGGTGCCAATAAAAAAAAATTTCTCTTGCACCTAATGAAATTGTGTGTCCAAACAACTAAGAATACGCTGATGTATGGTGCAAAGTGATAATAGTTTTGAGAACCGTCACAATGTTTACTCAGTAATTAGTGTGAGTGTATTAATGGCATGTGTCTAAGACCAAATCTTATACTGCGAATAAAAATATTTAACCGCTAATTAAAGCACTGTGTTAACAGTAATACTGACATTGTAATATGCACACTAGTGGAATAATAAACTAAAGTCTTAAGTTCATGTCTATGATCCTCTGCTACATTCTCGTATAAGTCGCATTATAATGTAACTGTGTGCACACACGTTCAGTGTTCACCATAAAACGATATGATTATAGTTGTTGCGTCCCTTTGACAATGCAAAGCATTCCTAAGTTAGGTCCCTTCATCTTGAGATGCAGTTTCAGTAATAGCATAAAACAGGATTTTGCATTTAAAATATTAAACTGTCACCTTACTCCGAAATTATTAATAAATGTTTGTTGTTATGCACATAAACTAAGTATGACAACTGTTGAGAAGGTCCAAGACAATACCTGTAATGAGCTGCGTAAAAGGAGGTAGAACTCAACACTGGCGATATCAGCATTCATGATCATCAGGTGCAAGTTGAACTGATCAATATCTGTAAGTACTGTCAAAAGAGTTCTTGGGCGATTTTTTTCAATTTCCGATGTAAAAGTTATGATTGTTCTCAGCCTTGGCTTTCACCGCAGAGCGTTTGAACATTTATTCTTTGCACAGCAACGATAAAACTGGAAATTTCTATCAGCCTCAGGATTGTCAGCAAAAACATTCATAAGAGTGCAATGTTCAACCGTTCAACACGTAATGAAGTCAGTCAATAGGTTAGCTGTAACCTCACAAGGTACCTGTCTTTGCCGAGTTGTCAGGTGATAGTGAGTATTTTACACAACGGGGCATCCGCGACCACGTTGTGACTGCCCTTGATGGCACGAATGACATATTCGTAGACAATCATCAAATTTCTGCATAAGTGTACCACCGATTCCTGACTCAGAGGTGTCGACTCTAAGGATAAAAGGAAACCGACCATCAGGCAATCTTAAAATTGGTGATTTTGAAAAAAAAACGCAAGTATTTAAAGAATAATTACACGAATGTAACCAAACAATCTTATTTGGAGAGTTTTCTATAGAATCCTACAAGACCAAAAAGACTGCAAACCATTTTTTTTGGTCTTAGGAATTTCTAGATTTAAGATCCTGGAAATATTAGAATCTTCAGGCTTAAGAAAACCGCCTTCTATGTTATGTCCAAGAAAAGAAATTTCTGTGAATCTTATTTTAGCTTTCGAAGGTCTAGCCGTAAGGTGATGAAACCGAAGAGTAGTCAACAAAGACTGAATTCCAATAATATTTTCAACCCAAGATTGATGGAAAAGACAAATATCATTAATATAGGTAATTATGTCATCACGATCAGAGAAAATCTTTCGCATCATGCGAAAAAATATTGCAGGTGCATTAACAAGAGCAAAAGACATAAAATTAAATTGGAACAATCCAAAAGGTGTAGCAAAAGCATTATAAGGTTTTGCTCTGTCCGACAAGGGGACTTGCCAATAACCTTTAGACAAATCAAATTTACTGAAAAAATAGCCGTAGATAGTCTATCCAAACAAGAATCTAACAAAGTCAGAGGTTCAGCATAGAAAATAGCATTGAAATAGTCAAAGTATAGTCTCAAGATGTTTGCCTTCTACATAACAAGACCTTTAAAATTTATAACATTATTAGCCTCATCATAAGTACCAATGGGAAACTAGACTTCCTGTACATGATTAGTAGAAAGAAAACATTCACGTCTATGCATACGAACAAGAATGAAGTTATTATGTTCTGTAAATGGTGTAACACGACCTGTAGTACCTGAAGAAAGAAATAGTATTATTAAAAGCGCCACAATACACAATGTAGTGGCCAGTACTTACCACATGAAATCATAGTATGTCAGCATCTAAAAGAAAAGAAATTTGATGCAATATTAATATCCTGGAAGTTCCTGCATGAAAAGGTAAATTTATATAGTAAAAAGACAATGGGAAAAAGGAAAACAAACAGCCACAAATACAGTTTTAACTGAAGAGTATACGACCACACTAAATCTGACGTCCGTTTAATCTCGACATCAACAATGCCAGGTATCACATCATCAATGATGGATGTGGTTGGTCTCATATCAGCATTATTGTCATCAACAATGCTAGGTATCACACCATTCATGATGGATGTGGTTGGTCCCACATCATCAGCACCCAGTGATTCATTCGAGTCAAAATATATATCTGATGATTCCTCAATAGTTTAAAAATCAACAAGGGACTCGTCAATGATGGGAAGAAAAAATTGTGTATTATCACCATAATCATCCCTCAAACTGTGTCACTCTGAGTCAGATCATGTGACCGTTCATGAATCTGCCTAAGAGTCTGTGTTCTGGTAGTATGAACCCTGGCAGTATATCCAAGTTGTTGATCCCATCTCGAAATATCATCATTAGTACATTCATGAAGCCCAGGGATATTCCCTAAAACTATCCCAGCGACTGGTTTGTCCAACAGGCACACGAGTGTGCTGCCTGTAAAAAAGGGGCTTTCAAGCCCACTCAGCTGTCGGATACTATTCCACTGTGCCACCAAAATTAATGCACTTGACTTCTTTGCCTGTGTAATCAGATTGATCCACCAACGACCTGCGCACTCCAACAGTAGTGCACACAGTGTCACTGAGCACTGAAACAAGTTGGTTGCTAACAAAACTCTTATCAAATGCCACTGTTCTTGTCCCATTGTAAGAAGACATTACTGGCAAAGGGTGTCCACACCGGAGCCGATGAACTCCCTCTAGCTGAAAGTAAGAATTACATTCAGAACATTTTGTACTATTGGATAAGTCTACACTGCATGCATTTACATGAGAAACAACATTGGTATTTTGGACTGTATTATTGTCACTTTGACGAACAACTGCATTAGATCGTTCAAGATTTCTCGAACGTAGAAAATTATTGTTCTGTTGAGAACTTCTGTTGTTGTAATAATTGTCATTGTTTCTATACTTTTGCCTCTGTTTGACTGGTAATTATATCCCCTCTGTTCCAATCTCTGTTAGGTCTGAAAGGTGATTGATGAGGTATATATCCATCATCGTATGAATAGAAATTCCTTTGAGGTTGTTGTGACCTATTATTAAAATTATACCTCCTTCTGAAAGATCCATTATTATTATCTCGATTAAATCGAAATTCTCTGTCCATGGTATAAGATCTTTGTCTGTGTGGATTATACACCATAGTTCTAGCTGATGCCACTGGCAATGAATCCTTTGTGTTACACCTGCCAATATTTTTTCCAGGATGTGCAACTTGATACTGTCGTCCCTGATTTTCTACAGCAGCCAAAGTCTCAGGCTTTGTCTCCTGCAAAAAGGATAAAAAGTCACCACTGACTGAAGACAGCACTTTGTCTCTTAAAATTAAGTCTTAAAATTAGGTCATAGCTATGCTTGCCTGGTCGTGGGCCCCTTGAAGCATCATATATGGCAACAATACTCCGGTCCTTTCCCTGGGTTTTACCGCAGATATATCGATGATGGCATAGGTCTCACAAATATGTTCAAGACTGATTTATCCCGCTTCATCGACTTTGTCAACAACTTCCACCCCACCATCAAGTTCACCTCCCTCATCTCCACAGTATCTCTCAACTTTCTTGACATTACTATAACTATCGTGCCCTCCGGCCTTAATACCTCAGTATATTACACGCCGACAGATGCCCATAGCTACCTTCTGTATACCTCTTCTCATCCTCGGGCTGGTCGTGACTCCATTCCATTTTCTGAACTTCTCCGCCTCCGCCGTTTGTGCGCAGACGACGATGACTTCCACTTCCAAGCCAATGAGATGTTGGATTTCTTCCGTAGCAGACTTTATCCGGAACATTTTCTCACCTCTGCATTCCAACGTGTGCTCCCCATCTCTCCTCAGGACGCCCTAAAACCTCACTATAAATCCACTTCGAATAGAGTCAAATTAATCTTGACCTATCACCCTCACAATACTGCAGTCAAACAGATCCTTTTCCGCCACCTACGTATCCCCCAGGCAGAGTCTGTGACCCAAGAAGTATTCGGTGAAGCACCTTTGGTGGCATATAGACGCGACAAGAACCTGAAGGATCTTCTTGTTCACAGCCGTCTCCCAAAGGAGAATGCCATTCATTTTGGCACACTACCCTGTGGTCGGACACGAGGCAACACGTGCAAGTATGTCATCTCAATCCACAAGGGGTCTTTTCCTGAGGCTACGTACACCGTCACTAGTAGCTTCACGTGTGAGTCGCGCAATGTCATTTATACGATCATATGTAAACGTTGCTGCAAACCATATATTGGCCAAACAGGCAAACAACTTGGCGACAGATTCAGTCACCACTTGAATGACATCTCTCAGCAAAAACCACACCACTTGCCATACACTTTAATGGTCCTGACCACCATGTTCCCATCGACATCCAGGTCACGGCGATCAGATCCTGCTCCTCTGACACTGCTAGCCGAGAACAGCTTGAGAACCGTCTTATCCACCGCCTGGGGTGTATAAAACCAGCCGGTCTCAACACTCTACACACCTTTGTCTGAGGTTATCCTTTCCTCTCTTATTCTATTTTGACTCTTTCCACTCTTATCCTATTTTTCTGCTGCACTCTTATAATATCTATGAATATATAATACACTGTTTTTAATATGTCTTGATTTTTTATTTCATATTTATTTATCTCCAACTCATTCTGTCCTCTTCTATTTCCAGTCCCCACTAATATAACGTTTATGTAGTTTATTGTTCAGTTTCGTTTTTTAGTTTCTTAGTATGTATTGTGTACATCCGGTGGTGGCAGTCATTTCCTTTTCCGGGCACGCTCGTCCGTTCGCGGGCAGCAAAAGTGTTAGGACTTCGATGCCTTCAGGGAAGTACCTAGGTTTAATTTTTATATTTATTTAGATTCCTATGTGTCCTGTCTAGCCTTCATTTTCTTTCCTTTCCCTGACGAAGGCCTTGGGATCGTAACGTTGGCTATTTTCTTTGTCTTTTGTCCTCGTAAGACGAATCACCTTTTTTCGATTTTCTTTTCCACACGCATCCATTGTACTCCCCGTCTTACCGCAGTTCTCCTCAACTTCCTCGACAAAAGTAAGTCAGCCAGTCCTTCGAAAGTTTTATCAATTTTCGACAAATCAACCCATCTAGAAAAGCAAAGCTTAATTGATGAAATGAATTCAGCAAAATCTTTAGCTGAATCTGGCAACAATACTGTCTGTTTCAATCTGTACCCATTTTCCTCCGTTTGATGATGAGAAGATGAAAGATAACTAGTTGGTCTTGATTGTAAAGATTTAGAGGCGATGACGAACCTGACTATACAGATCACGTGTAGGTCAACTACAATTTGTGAACCCGGATGGTCATATATATATATATATATATATATATATATATATATATATATATATATATATATATATATATATAGATATAGATATAGATATATATATATATATATATATATATATATATATATATATATATATATATATATATATATATATATATAAAATGTGTGTGTGTTTGTGTGCGTGTCAGTGTGTGTATGTGTTCCATTTTGCTTATCTGTTTTCATTTTAATCAGATAGACTACATTGTTTTCCAGTTGATTCTGAAAAATTGAAATAACGGACACTTTAATGTTTACAGCCTATGGAGTGCTCAACGAATTTTGAATTCTGCTCGCGCGATCTACCGTGTTGCCCTGGGTTTGATTGTGTTATTAACTTATGTTATCCTGGTATCCATGTAAGTATGACTTTAGTATTTATGGATGAATTGTGCATTTAGTTATTCCTTCTGGGTGGCTTCTCCTTCTTCTTCTTCTTCGTACACTCTCAGACGTCTACTCTCAGACGTCCACTTGAATGTTTTCAAGAAAGAAGTAGCCAGTTTGAAGCTAGTTGAATCCCCGTAAAGCTTTTTCCACGAGTGGTACTGGTATCAGCCAAATGCACTTTCTCTGTTCCGTATATGTTCGGCAACTTTAAAGCAAACGTTCAGCAGTCATTTTATCAATGATTGGCTTCAATGTATATGTAGTGCCAGGACGATTAGTCACGATTAATCTTCGTACTGACTATAGATTCGATTATACAAATTTATAATTTAACCCACAAATAAGGATATTTTCTTTGGACTCTGAACAAAGAGCTTAACGATCTAGATTACGCGTCGATGTGGCTCTTCAGTCTCATGATTGTAAACAGATGCAAGTCACAGATTGGCAAAGAAAGGTGGAAATCGACCCCCGCCTGACGCAAGAGTAACTTTAGAGGAGGCAAAGAGTTTTATCATAATCAGATTCAGGAATAAATGGGATGTAGAGCATCCAGGTCACACACAAAATGATGCATACTACCAACTCAACAGAAGAGAACAAGTGATAATCTTCAGACTCCGCACTGGCGACAACAGATTGGATACCATCTATTAAACAAGCTAAAGATACCGATGAGTGTAACTGTGGCACTGATAAAATGACTGCTGAACATCTGCTTCAAAGTAGCCCAACCTATGCGGAACAGAGGAAGCTCTTATGGTCGACAACAGTACCAATCGTGGAAAAGCTCTACGGAGATTCAAATAGTCTCAAACTGACTAATGATTTCTTTGAAAACATTCAAGTGGAGTCTGAGAGTGCTCGAAGACAAACGAAGAAACCCAGATTGTGCGTCGACGTGGCTCTTCTGTCAAATGCCTTTAATCAGATGCAAGTCAAAATAACTGATGAGGGGGTCACATCAAGTGCGTCTGAAAATACACGGAAGAGACAAACATAATGACAATAAATGTGTGAAATGATAACAAGATTGCACTTGAAGAAACACCACTACAAGATGTAGAAAAATACATTTACCTTTGCAGCAATAACAGTGTTAAGAGACAATATCATGAAAACAAAATAAGAATACAGAAGGTTAGACAATCTTTTGTTGCATTAAGAAAGATGTAACAATTAAAAGAAGCTGAGTCCAACACACGTATCAGAACGTTAAATACACTTGTCAAGACAGCCATATTGTATGGCGCTGAAGCAGGGAGAACAACAAAAACAACAACCAAATAGCTACAGACTTATAAATTGGTGGTTGCGCAGCATTGAAGACTTGAAATGGTAAGATGTAAGTCGTGCTAGTATGTCACCCAAACCACCTGTCGCAAAAGTTGTTTACAATACATTGTAAAAGCGACCTTGCGCAGTCTTACTGAACAATTATCTATCGCGAATCACGGGGCACGCAGACACAAACGGCAAGCATTAGGCAAAATGGAGATGTAGACATATATTGGTTTGTCGAAGACTAGTCATCGACCGGAAGGGATATAAGGGATCAGAATGGAATTATTTTGAAAAGGATTTCACCTTTGATTCCAGGAGAGGATTGTGAATAAATTTATATAAGGAACAACGGTAGGAGTTTAGCATGTACCTAGATAAATGATGATTACTGGTGTCTACAGTTGAGTTGAAAGCATGAAACCCACATCTGCTGAAAATAGAAAATTAAAGAAGTGACAGATTGTGGACGTACATGGATAGGAAGATAGATCTAAATCGGCTGAATAAAACAAGATAAGTTGAAATAGGATCGATAGTATACAAGCTGAGAATGATGAATGGAAAGTTTCAAGAAACGCACACCTCTTCTAAAATCACCTGTTCGATTTGAAAATGTCAGGCGGCCTAGTCTTAGACTGTGACGTCAGTACCTCTCAGCCGTACGATGGGAGCCAATAAAAAGCGGAGCGCTAAATTGAATGGACACACTGAAAGAAAGTTTGAGTCAGACTGGATGCAGAGTTTTCCCCTACGCCTTTGCCATCTGAATTGTGAGCAATCTACCAAATAATTAAAGTCCAGTGTCTGGTTTCTGAAGACAGAGGGTAAGCTGAAACTATGATAACTATTATGTATATAATTTATTTATTGCAGCGTAATATATGATGTGTATTAATTGTGTATAGATGCTAAGAATTGCCTCAGTAGGCAATTTGTAGGCTACCTGATGTGAAGGATCAACCATATTCAAGAATATTAGAAGATCTGTGTTTAATATTTGGAAGGATCAAACTTTAAGATATTAAAGGATGTACAGGAGAGGATCAAACCAGATGATGGTTACTACTTATAAATAATTGAAATGTTAATACTAATCCTGTATCACTGAAATGATGACCTTACTTACTATGACTGTATAACTTTGACATCTGATGACTGACTGGTCTGACATCTGTGCTAGTCAGTTACAATTAATTGAAATGTTAATGCTTCTACTGTATCACTGAAATGATGTCCTTACTTACTATGATTGTATAACTTTGACATCTGATGACTGACTGGTCTGACATCTGTGCTAGTCGGTTACAAATCTAGCCAGATACTAGTCAAGAGTGATATGGTGTTTCAGGTTTCATGTAACAACTCAAACCACACTGTCAAGTATCAGAAGCCTGTGCTGTTCATCATAGGCAATCCCACAAAAGTGCAGGACCCCAAAGAGTGAACTACAGCTGGTCATTGGTACCCCTATTGCTGGGTCTGCCAATACTGATAAATACAGTGACCGTTCATTGTCAGCAATATCAATATTCAAAGATAAGTGTCAATTAAGGCACTGACAGAATCCATATATGAACGAACAGCCAATGTTTGTGATATGAAACAAACTTCTACAACAGTATTCCAATTATTGTAGAATTCAGTCAAATGATGACAGTAATCTGTAAAGTCACAGGACTAAGAGAACAGTGATATAGTAATATTGATTCCAGTATTCATTAACTTTACTATACAAGAGGAAATTGTTCAAGATCCAGAAGTGTAAAGGACAATAATACTTATTAAAATTGCTCAACGACGTTGTTTCAAGTAAATAAATTTTCCAGAAGGAAAGACATTCCTACCAACACATTAGTTAATAAATAACATTTAAGGTGTGAATATTTTGTGCATATTTCAATGCTCATTTGCAAATAGCGGAAAAGAAGATTAATGTAAATATTAAAGGGTTATAATTGTACCTGAGGACTTATTCACTTTTTAGAATTGTGTTTAAAGTAAATGTTCATTTTATTTATATCCTAGAAATTAATTAATCATAAGAAAGTCACAGGGAGGAGACACCTTAAACCCTGGTACTAATTCTTACCATCTGGGCCAGGATTTTCACAGTCTGACTATTTCTATGATATCCATACACCAGTGCTTATTTTTAAGACTGGGGTATTACTTTTAAGACCAGAACTCTTGACTGGCATACTATCCTGGTATCATCTGATTCACCTGGATATCCATCTACTATCAACTATAAAATACTTATATATAAACTTAAACTTAAAAAAAACCTCTCGTTACACCACCAAAGTGTCATTTCCCAAGGCAACGTTCAACATCACCAGTTGTATCCAATACGAGTCCCGCAACGTTATTTATACCATCCTATGTAAACGTTGCAGTAAAAATCTATATTAGCCAAACAGGTAAACGATTTGGGGACCGATTCAGTCAGCGCTTCTATGACATCTCCCAGATGGAATCTACACCAGTAACCATTCACTTTAATGGCCCTGACCACCAGGGTCCTATCGACATCCAGGTCACTGCGATCAGATCCTGCTCCTCTGATACTGTCAGTCGATTTAACCTTGAGCAACACCTCATTTACCTTATGAGTTGAATTAAACCAGACGACCTAATACACAATATTCATTTTCTGAGGTATCCTTTTCTACTCCATTTTTATTTCCTATCCTTCCACTCTCTAACATTATTATAATTACTACTACTATTAGTTTTAGGTTATTTCTTGCTCTCTGTAACAATTCTTGCTCCCTGTAACAATTCTTGCTCCCTGTAACAACTTAGTATTTATTTTTTTACGACTAGACGCTACAGCCATTTTGTATTTTCATGGTGCCATCATCTCTGATTGACGAAATAGGCAACGCTAAGTTTTACTACCCATTTTTATTTATTTTCTAATGTTTCGACTTAAAAGGTACAGATAAAGGATCCCGTTACAGGCCCATTGAGACATATTGGGAATGTGTTGTTAGGTCCATATTTTCTTGACCATCAGCACACTAGGGTTAATGTGCTCAGCATCACGCCGGCCGCCTTAACCTTCCCAGAGTTGCTCTGGTACCCAGTTCATCAGACTGGGTCGGCCCTGGAGCCGTTAGCGGTCTACAAAAATCTCACCTCAACTGGGGATCGCACTATGGACAACCAAAGTACGAAGCTAATGCACTAACCACTTCACTACCGCGTCTTTATGTTTCGGCTTAGCTCCCGCTTTATTTACTTCCCCTGACGAAGGCCTTGTGGTCGCAACGTTGGCTATTCTCTTTGTCGTGTATCCTAGTAAGACGAACCACCTTTTTTGATTTTTTTAACAATATCATCCACGTCTGGATCGTAACGAAGAATCTCCCAAAAAGCACTGGACATAACTGGACAATTTCTTAAGATTTTAATACATCTTTCTACCGAATGACTGTACCGGCACGAACACTTTCTGAATACTCTCATGATTGTAGTGGGATTCATACTTTACTGATACCTGAACTAGACAAAAGATCAGGCAAACAGCATCAGCCTTCGCAGGGATTGCAGAGCGTAGAGAAATGGGAAAGTAGTTCTGGAAATTAATCAGCTGATAAATTATCATGCTACGATGATGATACCATTGTGCACACTGATGGGTCTGTACTTCGTGGTGAGAAAACAGTATGGAGCTTCTCGGCTAGAGAAAAGGGCATGGTCGAAGCTGAAGACAGCGGAGTTTACATGATAACAACCCCCAGCTTAAGAATGGAAATTGCGGCAGCTACTGCAGCCTTGACGTGGCTGTCTATTAACCACGGCAGTTATTGTGTCAGACTCTCGGTCCATGCTTCGGTAGGTCCAAAATAGTTGGCTCCTGCATGAATGACAAGCATCCATTGAGTCCTCAAATCTGAAGAAACTGGTGTGGATCTATTGTTATGGTCCTGCAGTGGCGCTGGACAATGACAGAATTGATAGACTAGCATCAAGAGCACCCATGGTAGAGACACTGGATACCGATAAGGGAGAAATACTTTTCGTGATCGCCTGTTAAAGAGTGAAACTACAATAGTTGAATCAACATGACTAAGATTGCTGGAATTTGGCATCAAATGTGAGGCTAGTAGGGATGGACGTTTGAGAGGATGCAACACCGTGTATACAACCAGCGCGCTAAACGAACAGTTAGCATTCATACTCTTCGATATTTACTGAGAGAGACAGAGCGCCCTAGGTTGACCCACAGTGCACTGATATCAATTCTCACTAACAATAACAATAATCGATTCCTTATCATGTTTGAACCTGACTTAAATATTGCATTCTGGACTAAACAAACAATGTGTATATTTACAAAAAATTTACCAAACAAACTTTAACAGGTTCGATGCTCACGTGAAGAAGAACCGTGCACAGAAACACTAATTTGTTGCAGAGTTGAACACGCCTGTATTGAATCGAAATGTGGGAAGAAGCCGCCACCCGAAAGTACTTCGGTAAATATTATAATATACAAGCTCATTATAAATTCATTGTGCAGTTTCAGATATTCATCGGGTTGGCTGCCCTTTGCTCTGCAGTGATGGTCCAATAATGGCCAAAACCTAGAGTATCTAATGTGGGTCTTCAAAGGTATCTACCCTCGCACAAGATTACTCTTGGCAGACATATAGATAGAAGGATGATGATGCTTCTACCTTGAGGGAGTATTCACGAGATATTTCAGAAGTCAAGAACAATGCTGAATGTGTCTTAGCAATGTTAACTTTTATCTGCCCGATAACTTTTGTGAAGAGGTATTAAATATTTTAATTTAGCTCGTACAATCCCCCAACTGAATTAACAGTGAAATTCTTATTACTATTTGGCTCTGTAGATATAAGTATAGATATATTAAAGATGCTCATTCATCCGTGTACACTTCTCTCTGTAATTACTAAATCAACTATGAATTTGAAAAAAATTTTTTTTTAATTTCTGTTAATTTGATCGTATAGGCTTCGAATCACTACCCTTCAGTAGACTCCTTGCTGTGTTATCTAAGTAGCTTCAAAGACAACAATTTACATACTGACTCAACACTTGAAAGGACTCTACGATGACTGCAGGCTTCTCAAATTCCCATAACGAAAACTGTATTTACATAAAATGAGTGACGAAGATCATGGCAAGACTTCGTTGATAATTTCCAGCCTTCCAACCTGTGGCTGGCGAGCTGGTACAAAACATTCCACATATAAATCTCTGCTTCACTTTCTATCTCTCTTAGCTAATGTCTCTAGTGGCTATTGGGGTCTACAAGTTAAGAACCACTGTTGTTAATTTTCAGTTACTGTCAGTATCTATCTCTTTTATAAAAAAATGTCTCTCTTACGATTTTTTAATAATCATCTACTGCTGCTTTTGTGTATCTTTATTAAGAAGCTTGCCTAACCGCCAGGGATGGACGTTTACCAAGCTTATTATGTACTTGACTGTCTCTCTGTCTATTGTTCTTCATTACAACTAAAGTGTTCATCACCAGGTTTATACTAACTTTCAACGTACTTGGTGTTACGAACAAACACAGTCCTCCAACATGCAATAACTGACATCTCGTCAAACAAAAACTGTCATTCAACAAAGTGGCATTGAGAGTGAAGTTCGAAATGATAGTTGTAACTTCTGCAGCCGCAGGTCAACTACGATACATTTGGCTTTATCATTCACTTTGCGAACTCTCTTTGACAACTGCTCTCTCTTTCAAGACTCAGAACCAAGCGACTTAATCTAAACTTCTGATTTAAAACAACAACTATTTTCGCACTATCCAGAACAAAACTCTCCCTCACAAACAAATCTCAGTCACTAAATTCATGTAGAAAATCTGATTACTCATATTTTGTTGACTGTTTCTGCACTCAGTCAACTAAAGGTATGCAACTTTTATCCGACTTATCTTTCTGCACGTTATCTTCATTTGATTATAAATTGATCCTATTCCCTTTTATTGTTCCAAAGCTCACTAGAGTCCTCCCGGCTACAGTGTTGATGCTGTAGTTTCCGTCAATTTGTTTCTGTGGCGATGTCTATTCTCCTGGTCAAGGCAGGCATCTTCACAAGCCGTTGAATGTAGGTTTCAAGTGTCGATCGCAAGCTTTGAACCATTGAACAGCTGGTATCGTAGAATCGTACCTCAAATGGTCTCGTAAACTTGTACCGCGAACTTTAGAGGGAATATAAGAACATGTTCCGCTGCTAACTCTTTGCTTTCCTGATATTAATCAGATGCCTTTCCCGCTGTTCGTCAACTGATTATTTTTCTCTGAATTTTTAGTCTTCCTGAGCGTATATCATCTAACTCATAGGATATGATGAAAATCACAATTCATTTAGTTAATTTACTGTGAAAATTTCGACTGGACCGCGGTAAGTGGCTTGTGCCTGGTTGGACATGTTTAAATATATGTACAACTTATTACACATGATGGTATATATACACACATATAAATAAATAAATAAATAAATATATATATATATATATATATATATAGTAGAACCTCTATAAGTTGACCACCCAAGGGACTGTAGCAAACCGGTCAACATACGGAGGTGGTCAACATACGGAACGAGGCCTAATGTTCTGATACTTTACTTCCTTTAACAGCTTATATTGGAGAATACAGTATCATACGAAATCATACATAATCACAACATCAAATCAAATCATCAACAACTGTTTTATCATGGTTTAATCATTCTTTCTGAAAAAAGGAGTCAATCTTGGTCTGTGTCTTATTCTTATTACAAACATAAGTGGAGAAAGCATTCTCAACGCTGGCTACACCACTCAGCATACCTGGGCATTTTTCCACAGCAAATGACTTCAATTGCATTTTCAGATGCCTGACAGCCTCTTCTTTTGGAGTCTCTGCAATTTCTGTGTCATCATCACTTGCTGCTTCAACTTCACTAGCTGCTTCATGCACTGTTATACTTGTCTGTACTTCAGTCAATATCGCTTGGAAAATTCCTTCTGGGTCAGGTTCATTACAGGTCGCCACCTCATCATCCATTGCAACAAAACCTTCAAAATCTACTCTTTTGAATTCTGCCATTGGCGATGGACTGTCCAATGAAGCTAAAACGTCATGCTCTTGGGTTGTGACAAATCCACATTTCTTGAAACACTTCTCTATCGTTTCCGGCTGAATTTTATTCCAAGCAGAACTGATCCAGAGGACAGCATCCAGAGCGTTAACTGATGCAGCGGATGAAGTTGCTTCCACAAGCGGACCACAGATCTGTGTTTTAGTAATGACCCACTGCAGGAGCTGGGCCCGGTAGTTCATTTTAAATGTTTTGATGATGCCTTGATCAAAAGGTTGGGTTTTTGAGGTCGTGTTTGGAGGCAGAAATTTCAGTGTCACGTTTGTGAGATGTTCCACTTGTGGGTGGCCAGGACAGTTGTCTACTGTCAGTAGAATAGACCGTTTCTTCTTCTACATTTCTCGGTCGATGCCCCTTACCCACTCCTCAAATAGGGCACCAGTCATCCATGCGGATTTGTTTGATCTCCTAGTGACGGGGAAGTCTTCGGGCTTCAGGTTCTTGAATGCGCGTGGCTTTGCCGATTTACCAATCACCAAGGGCTTTAGTTTCTCTCCGGTTGAGCTAGCGCAAAGCATAACTGTGAAACATTCTTTGGAAAGGTTTCCGCTCTTACATTTGTCACCCTTCATGTCGAGGCTCCTGTCAGGCTTCGCCGTGAAAAAGAGTCCGCACTCGTCAGCATTAAAGATGTCGTCGTCTTTGAAGCCTCTGGCGAAGTAAGGAAACTTTTTGATGAACTCTTCCACATTTTCTACTGGAACTTCATTGGATTCACCACACATCACTTTCTGGGAGATCACGTGTCGCAGTTTAAATTTCTCGAGCCAACCACTTGATGCTTGGAAATCTTCTGCTACCCCGAATTCCCTTGCAAACTTTTTAGCAACTTCTTGAATCATCGGCCCGGATATTCGGGCGTTAATTGCCCTCATTTGTTTGAACCAGTTTAATGTGGCTTCATTGACTTCATCTAGGGGAGTTTTCCTCCTTTTCTGCTGTAGATCTCCGCTTTCCTGACCACATCTCTCCAAGTACTCATGTTTACGTTTTTGGATGTTGCTAACTGTGGTCTTGCTAACCCCAAAATGTTCTGCCATCTTTCTTTGGCTGCTGCTTTCCAGAAAATGTAGAAGATCAACCTTTTCCTTCATTGTCAGCTCCTTGAGTTCTTTCCTTTGGGCCATCAAAAAGGTTAGGTTAATTTTGTCAACGATAAAGTGTATAAAACACAGTCTGAGAGAGAACTTACAGTTTAGTAGTTGAATTACTATCAACCGGCAGGGCAGTCATAGCAAGAATGAAGATTTTGCTTAGAAGTTGGTCTTTTTATACTGCATGTTTGCGAAAAAATCAAAGAGGTTAGGTTAATTTTATTTGTCGGCAAGCATCATTCGAAAAGCGGTCAGAAAGCCAGCCCGTGCCTACAAAATTCAAAGACACTGATTTTTTAAAAAAACTGGTCAAGTAATAGAGGGTAAATTACTATTGTGTGTCATAGTCCAAGTGGTCAAGATACAACTTACAGAGGTGGTCAACTTATAGAGGTCGTCTTCCATTTAGTACATGTGGTGCGTGTCCGGTCTATTAAAATGTGGTCAACTTCGAGAGGTGGTCAATGTAGGGAGGTGGTCAACTATGGAGGTTCTACTGTATATATATATATATATATATATATATATATATATATATATATATATATATATATATATATATATATATATATATATATATATATATATACTGAAGCACATTAAAAACGCACCACTATTATATATACTGATGCCGAGAAGCTGGGAAAAAAGTGTGGGAATGGATTTTCCCCGTGTTTGTCATGAGGTAGAGAGCGAATGGCCGCTGGAATGGAAAGTGCATGATCCACCCCACGGGTTTGTGTACAGACTACACGAAAACAATGAAAGTTACACGTGCAACACGATTCCCAACAGCTATGAACCTGAAAATGTGTACGCGTTGTGGCGGTATACTCGGTATAAAAAGGCCGTTGAGACAAATCACCCAGTACATGTGCTTGAAATGCCACGACTATCTGAAAACGACCGCCAACGAGCCATTGGTATGTTGGAGACCGGAATGAGCTCGCGAGCCATTGCCAGAAGGATGAATTGCCACCACAGCACTAATGAAAATCTCAATGAACGTTACGGAACCACTGGCAGTGCCCGGGATAGACTTCGGAGTGGCCAACCACAAGTTACTACCCCTGCGCAAGATCGTCATATTGTGCTGAGTAACCTAAGGAATCGTTCTCTCCCGGCAAGTCAAACAGCAAGAGCAATAGTGGGTAGACGTGGGCAAGTCTCTCGAATGACAGTCATACGACGACTCAGAGATACAGGCCTTACTGCAAGACGACCTTATGTTGGGCCAAACGTGACTCACAGACATCGTCAGCAGCGCCTGCAATGGGCAGAGCAACATGTCAGATGGACTAGACTGCAGTGGAATGCTGTCCTATTCACAGACGAGAGCAGATTCCACATATCCTTTGCTGATGGACGTATGCGGATTTGGCGATGGTGTGGAGAGCGCTGTGCAGATTGCTGTGTTCGTTAGCACAACCGATTTGGAGGTGGCAGTATTCACATTTGGGGAGGATTCAGTTTTCACCATCGCTTGCCTCTTCACGTCTTCCGTGGAAATGTTAATGCTGTGACATATCGAGATGAGGTTCTAGATGCATTGGTTGCTCATGCGTTCACAAATTATCCAGACTTGCAGCTTCTTCAGCAGGATAACGCACGTGCGCACACCGCATGCATTACGCAGCAGTATCTACAGCAGCAGAAACTTGTGACGATTGATTGGCCTGCCCTATCACCAGACATGTCTGTAACCGCCAGAAATGTCACCTGTGCAGGTTGACCCAGAAAGCTGGCCTACCACGTTGATAAATCGTGAGGTACTGATAGGAATGTATTGTTGACAATGAGTGGTAGTATGAGTGTCAATACGCGAATGCATAAATGGTTCTGTAGAGTTGACAAGTTGGTAATAATACACTCATACCCTCACGGCTGGAAGTCAATGATAACTGGAACTATTGTAGACGTTTTAGACAGTTTAATGGCACACACTCTGACAGCACGGTTGACAGTGATTGGAACAGGTTGACACGACAAATCATTGAATACTTGACAAATGGGTGGCAACATCAATTTGGTAATCTCATAGCATGAAAATATAATCGGACGATAGGAGCAAATATATATTTATGATAGTCTATCGTCTCATACCTCCACTGACTAGTAGCATCAGTTTGAGTTAACAATAATAATGGTCATCACAATGCTCCCTTACAGACCCTCTGCTGACTACGTCTTTCAGGTTAAGTCTTTTAGGCTTTAGCTTCAACAGGGTCTTTCTTTTAAAGTTGACAATCTCAAATAACAAAGAGTAGACTTCAATGCAATGTAGGTCTTGGTATCGCCATCAGGTAATAAAATATCTCCGTTCTCCGATTGACAATTCAAACAGACCAACAGTGGGATTCAAAATGGCGCCGGTCCAAGTGAGCGACGTTCATCCAAAAGATATCCTCACTACAAATGAAAGTTCCGTTCATTTGCTCATCTAATGTCTTTGGGTTTTCCATACCCATAAGGAATGTTACATATGTCCACTCATAGTGCTGCTAGTACAGGAATCGTCTACATACGATCCATCAAATATATAGATAGATGATATAACATCTATGGCGTCGTTAGGCCTAGGTAAAGTTTTAGAAAATGTTTCTTCTTTACCTTAAGTTCAGGAAATACTAATAACTAGCACACTAACATATATATTCTGGGAGAAGTATCGACCATCATAGATACTGAGAGAAAACTCCTCTCTTCCCCAGAATCAATCACAACGACGAAAAACTTCGGACTCTCATTTGTCCGACAGCCTTAAAGATCCGTCCGTCATCACGGAAGCGCCAACGACGACTCTTCGTCTCATTGGGCATGCGCTAATGTTAACCTTTCAACTATATTCAAGTGGGGCGACTATATATTTACTTTCACTCGAAGCAAAACATGAGTATTCGCCCTTTGACTAGGGTTCTAATCTCAGACTCAAAATATTATTACCAAATATTTCCAAACATAACAAGTATACAAACAAATAAATACATATATATATATATATATACATATATATATATATATATATATATATATATATATATATATATATATATATATATATATATATATATATATATATATATATATATTTATATTTATATATATATATATATATATATATATTCATTGTCACCAGTAATCTGTTGGTAACAATGTCCCCTATAGAACATATGTGGGACGAGCTTGGACGCAAATTCTACAGGCAAGGTTCTCCAGCTAATCTGCAACAGCTCGAAGCTGCTCTTACACGCGAATGGGACTTGATTGCCCGGAATTTCCTTCAGAGACTTGTGCGTTCCATGCGGAGCCGCTGCCAAGCTTATTTGCAAGCACACGGTGGACATACCAGATACTGAGGATAGTGTGAATGAATTTTTTTATTGGTTGCATATATATATTCATTGTCACTAGTAATCTGTTGGTAACAGACTACCGCAACCCCCGGGGGAAAAAATGAATTTTTTTTTTCATCTGAGAGCAACATACAATAGGCTCACAACGCACGAATAATGCGCAGATGACTAATAAGAGCAATTTATAGTGTCAAATTAAGGTAGAGTCATAGATCGACTCGTGAGAATATATCTCAACATCTCAGAGAAAGCATTTCTCTTAAGTATAAATATTTCCAGGAGGGTGCCACCAACGTATACCACAATGCTGGCAATGTCACAATGCATATAACAATTTCATATTTAAGCACTATAAGTGCATGATTGACAAAGAAGAAAAATCATCAAAGAACAGCGGTGAATATATATCAATGAATGTAGTGATAGTAGTGATACAATCACTATATTACAAATTACAATGTGTATCTATCTTGATATAGAGAAAGAACTGTTATAGACTTAGATGTGTTAAGAAATCCAAGACCTAACAGTTAGGTGGAATCATGTGGGCATCTAAACAAAATGTCTGCCATCACATTATCTGATCCACGGATAGCTCGTACTGAGAAATGAAAAGGTTGAAGAGCAATTGCATATCGAGTAGACCTCGAGCTCTTCAAATTCTTACTCTGTATAGCTGTAAGAGCTTTTTGGTCGGTTTCTACTATTAAATGTGCGCCTAGAAGGAATCTTAGTAGTTTGAGAATTGACCATACCATAGCCAGTAGCTCACGGTCTAAAACCGAATAATTCCTTTCTGCAGCATTAAGTTTTCTGGAGATATACATTACAGGATGCAGAGTTCCAGAGTACTCTTGCATTAGTGCCGCTCCAATCCCAGTGGATGAAGCGTCACTACGAAGAACAAATGTCTTATCATTAGTAGGTAATACTAAAATAGGTGGTGTTGAAAACAAATTTTTAATCTTATCCAAAGTGGATTGGCATTCCTGTGACCAGTGGACCATATTAGGCGACCCTTTCTTTAGTAGTGTAGAAAGAGGTGCCATGATAGAGGATAGATTCGGAATGAATCTTCCATAAAATTGAATAAGACCTAAGAGACTTCGCACTTGCTTTTTAGTCTTAGGAATAGAGATGTTAAGTATCTTAGTTATATTATGGTCCTCTGTCTTTAGGAAACCATGACCAACTCGATGGCCTAGGAAATAAATTTCGCTGAAACCAATTCAGGCTTTAGAGGGTTTCGCTGTCAGGTTATACTCGCGTAGAGTAGATAGTAATTCAACTAACCCCCAAATAGTGATCTTCCCAAGTATCGCTGAAAAGACAGATGTCGTCTAGGTACGCAATGACATCTGACCGATAAGATAGGATTCGACGCCTCATGCGTACGAATGTAGCTGGTGCGTTCATAAGGCCGAAAGGCATGAAATTCCATTGAAAAAGGCCTCTAGGTGTAGAAAAAGCAGTAAAAGGTTTGGCGCGTTCAGATAAAGGAACTTGCCAATATCCTTTAGACAAATCAAGTTTAGTGAAAAAATGAGATTTAGAAAGCCTAGTAAGTAGCTCTTCTAGTAAAGGCATAGGTTCAGCATCAAACTTCGTAACTTGATTCAATTTGCGATAGTCAACGCAAAGACGTATGTTATTGTCTTTTTTCTGAACAATAACCATCGGCGAAGAATATGCAGAAGTGGATGGTTCAATTATTTTTAAATCTATCATCTCATCCAACTCCTTCTCAACCTGTGCTTGAAAATGTATAGGAATAGGATAAGGTCTGACTCTAATAGGATTATGGTCAGTTAGAATAATGTCATGTTCAATGACATGAGTTTGTCCAGGAATGTCAGTAAGGACATCCTGAAATGTTTGTAACATAACCGAAACTTGTCGCTGTTCTCCTAGAGATAAATCAGGAGAGACAGTAACATTTTTCCATGATTCACTAGAATGAAGTGGAATCCTCGGAAGCGGAAGATTAACATCCGAAAAACTTGTTTCTTCATCCTGTATTACGGACAGTGATGAGTAATGACCATGTTGGACTGGTGAATCGTCCGTTGCCTGGAAAATAGGCTGTAAATAATCCGGACGCTCATGGAATTCCGTAAGCATATTGATGTGGAAGGTTTTATGCTTTCCATCAGTATCGACAATGTAGTCAACATCGGACATTTTCGAGATTATATCGTACGGACCTTTCCAAGAAATAAGAAGTCTGTTTTCCCTACAAGGTAGCAAAACAAATGCTTTGTCACCAGGACAAAGTTGTCGTAAGGTTCTTTTTTTATTGGCAAATTGTCTTGCCTTCTGTTTAGCAAATTCAGAAGAAGAAGTTGCCAATTTGCATGCTTCGATAATCTTTTGTCTCAGCGCGATGACAAATTCGTAAGAAGATTTTGTGTCATCGGTAATATTATCATCGGTTATGAGATCATGAAGCAAAGACATAGGGCCGCGCGGTCGCGCGCCAAAGACAAGGTCAAAGGGAGAAAATCCTGTATGTTCATTGGGGACCTCTCTGTAAGCGAAGAGGGCCGCGGGTAAAACCCTGTCCCAATCTTGAGGATGATCCTCAGTTATCTTCCCTAGTAGGTTTTTGAGTGTCCTATTTAGCCGTTCGACCATCCCATTGGACATAGGATGATATATACTACTCAAAGATCTCTCTATCTGCAGAGTAGACATTACTTGAGACATGGTATCCGATATTAGTTGGGTGCCATGGTCTGATAATATCTCTCCGGGGAATCCCAGACGAGAAAATATAAGCCAAAGAGCATCTGCAATGTCAGCAGTAGTAATGCTCTTCAGAGGAATAGCCTCTGGCCAACGTGTGCACATATCAACACACGTCAAGATAAACTGATGTCCTCTAGCAGATTTGATCTTAAATGGACCAATGATGTCTATCGCCATTTTCTGAAATGGTCGAATAGGAATGTCTGCAGCCTGAATATGTGCAGCATGGCGTTTACCTTTGGATTTGACCTCTTGACATACTTTACAAGATCGACAATAAATCCGTATGTCCTTGTTCACAAATGGCCAAAAGAAAGCCGCCAGAACTCTTGACTTTGTACGGAAAAAACCCATATGTCCAGCACACTGAGAGTCGTGAGCGTGCTGCAAATTTTTTACTCTCAAATTCTTGGGAACAAGAATCTGAGAATGACTTGACTTAGCGGAGTCTTGCACCATAGTACAAGTATGCCATTCTTCATTGTAATCCAAGATTTACGCTTTGTATCTTTATTCGGATCACCTTTTGTTGCAAGAGTGAAGAATTTCTTTAGAGTCGGATCATCTTCTTGCTGTTTTATAAACGAGTCACGAGAAATTACCAAGGGATCATCTTGGTTATGCACTTCATTATCTTCAGTAGATGAAGTTTGAGGCATATTAAGAGCTTGAGCTCTAGTGACTACAGCATTAGCAGTTTGCATATTTTGTTTTTCCCAAACGGAAATTTGTTATGGAGTGCATTCTTTGACTCCGTGAATACGACCGATGATAAGATCAGCGATCGGATTCGGCAGAAGACATGCGTGTACATCTCCTGTAAAGAAAGGAGTAGCAATCTTAATGATAGCAGTAGAGTATTTCTCTGAGGTGCCGCCAAATGTCACACATTTGACTACTTTTCCGGTGGCACGAGAAGGATCTACAAGTGATTGCCTAACACCAATTGTGGTGCATCCAGAATCAAAAAGAACTGAGACTGGATTGTCATTTACATTCATAACTAGCACACTAACATATATATTCTGGGAGAAGTATCGACCATCATAGATACTGAGAGAAAACTCCTCTCTTCCCCAGAATCAATCACAATGACGAAAAACTTCGGACTCTCATTTGTCCGATAGCCTTAAAGATCCGTCCGTCATCACGGAAGCGCAAACGACGACTCATCGTCTCATTGGGCATGCGCTAATGTTAACCTTTCAACTATATTCAAGTGGGGCGACTATATATTTACTTTCACTCGAAGCAAAACCTGAGTATTCGCCCTTTGACTAGGGTTCTAATCTCAGACTCAAAATATTATTACCAAATATTTCCAAACATAACAAGTATACAAACAAATAAATATCTTCCTCTATATATATATATATATATATATATATATATATATATATATATATATATATATATATATATTCATTGTCACCAGTAATCTGTTGGTAACAATGTCCCCTATAGAACATCTGTGGGACGAGCTTTGACGCAAATTCTACAGGCAAGGTTCTCCAGCTAATCTGTAACAGCTCGAAGCTGCTCTTACACGCGAATGGGACTTGATTGCCCGGAATTTCCTTCAGAGACTTGTGCGTTCCATACGGAGCCGCTGCCAAGCTTGTTTGCAAGCACACGGTGGACATACCAGATACTGAGGATAGTGTGAATGAATTTTTTTATTGGTTGCATTTTTGGTTTTCTCCCTTGCCTGCACAGAATGCAATGCCTTTCATAACAATCAAATGTACAAATTAATGACCAGCATGGATTCATAGGAAAATGGATAAAGATTCTAAATACGTAAACTTGTAAACACTTATATTTACATTTCACTCTCTGTTCCTGCATCATATAGGTGGTGCGTTTTTAATGTGCTTTAGTGTATATATATATATATATATATATATATATATATATATATATATATATATATATATATATATATATATATATATATATATATATATATACATATATATATATATATATATATATATATATATATATATATATTGCCACAGTGTGATTAACACAGCTATGGACTGGCGGTGCTCCGCTGGGGGCGGGTACATAATGCCCGTCAGGTGTGAGAGGTGTTCTCATACACTTAACTTAATAACACGAAACTGCGAGGTCAGCAGGTCAGGGGTGAACGCAAGGGGCGTTCTGATTGGGCAGTGAAGAAGAGAGAGTAGGGAGAGCGAAGAGGGTTTTGGTGATGATGGCTGACTCGAATTGTCGAATGCAAGAGGATATTTAGTTGTGAAAAGATAAGGCATTTGGTTATCTTAGATTTTCATCAATGTGTTACACTTCGCTAACTACATATATTGTTGTGATTTTGTGGTGATAATTATTTGAATACATTAGACAGAGTTGGGAACATTGCTAGTGTTCGTTATTACTTGAATGTGTTCCACTCCACCCCTCTCTCTCTCGTGTGTAGTATTTTCGAGGACTAAGGCATATGTGTATTTAATACAAAATACCCTGTATCAGGTGGGGAGCTCGTATTTGGGTCCTCATGTTTGATTATTTTTGAACGTTCAATGCAGCGCCAGGTCAGAAATTTATTTTAGGTCACGTACACTGCAGGCCTGTTTTTTCATTCACGTCGTTGTCAGGTACCTTTTTTGAATAGTGAGTCACGGATTAGCGATACACAGTGAAGTGGGGTATTTATTATGAACAGTATGCTGTGTCAGAACTAACAAAATGTCAGGGCGACATTGAGCACTCCTCTGGTTAAGAAAACGACGCCGTTGTCGGCCAACGTCTGCGGTGTGAACCAGGTTGTGGCAGGTTCGTTGACATTCATTTTGTTGTCTGCGGGGCTGAGAGGACGAAGATGTTGCTGCTAGTACAGGTTGGGCGAACAAGTGGATGGCCGCCTTGGTAGCATTCATTTCAGCGTCTGGCTAGTTAAGACTAGAGGCCACTGCAGCGCCGTTTGAAAGCCAACAGGGAGACAGTGTTGCCACTACACAGTGTTTACTGGCTCAGGAGACGACGTCCCTGTGGAAATCAAGTGGTTGAGTCTTTTTGTGGAACTGGGTGCATGCCGAACACGGGAACTGGTAAATTACAGTATCAACATTTTACACACGGTCGTTATGGAGGTTGCCAGAAGCTGAACAGTACCAGATTTACGTTACTATCTTTGCCTTATACAAAACACTGCAGTCCATCATCATAAACTGTACTGAACTGTTTCTCACGTAGAAGGCTGCACTACACCTTTGCAAACGGTGGTAACGTTCATGAACTCGTGAGATGTTATTGGAGTGGAGCTGGCAAATCCTCGCCTTGTGCTGACGACGAGCTAGTATACAGTTGTGGTATAACTGTGATGCGTGTGGTCTGATTTTTTGCTTGACATCCCTGTGATATTTCAGTGAAGACAAGGCACTATCTGGTGACAAGCGTGGACTTTGTGCCTTACTCAGGGGTCATCCTAATAGACAATATTTGTAACTTTACGTAACTTTGTAACGTGTCATTCGTTGTGTGGACCATTGGGTCATTAGTGACTAAGGTGCTGTGGATATCAACGTCATCATCAGGATTCCAGACCTTCGGAGATCATCAATTTAATTGATTTATAGTTAATTTTCTTGATATAGTATTATTATTATATATTATTGGACACTTTTTTTCTTTTAGTACCTTTCTACTTTATAATATTATATAATTAGTAATCATTCTCCTGTGACCTCTTTTCCATTTGGTTGGTGAGTACGTCATCCAACTGGTGCGGTGTTGCATCATACTACCTTTGGTCACTTCATTGTCTATTGTAGGTTTTTGTTGTGTCTTCGTAGAAGTATAATTTTTGTGTCATTTGGTTGTTGTGTGGGTTTAGGATTTTCTCTTTTGCATTGCGGAAAGAGATTATGCTAAACTGTTCTTTAGGACTGTTGCTGGGTGAATTGTGTGCTGGAGCATGGGCACATGGAACTGACCCTATTGGCTGCCCTGCATAATTCACGTTGCACATTTTAGTGTATTAGTGGTGCAGGTCTGGTTTGTTTGCACGGTGTCATATTTGTAATAGTGTCTCTTTGTCATGTTTAATTGGAGTATTCTCTTGTATTCTTCTTAATATCAAGTACATACGTTAATTTCCTAAACTCTTGTTTTCAATTGTTAACAGCTACGGTTTATAATTAGACATCTGCTGCTGTCTGAGGATATTTTTTTTTTATTCCACCGTACTGTTGTGTTCGTTCGTGTAGTAAGGTCGTCTTGATCATCTTTATTATTGTCATCATTGTTTGTATTTCTGTTTGTTTTGTTTTAGTGAAGTGTATCTCAATTTCAATTCCAGTACCGATGGCATAAGAATAAGTTGTGTATTTTTGCTTGTGTAGGCGTAGTTTTCTGGTTTGGTTGAGAATCACATGTATGTTTATGCCATTAATTGTATTGCTGTGGGGTTTAGGTTCACTGCTTAAATATTATGGGTGTCATGGGTACAGCAAATTATGCTGTTGAATAACTTCACACAATAATACTGAATACACCTATGTGATAGGTACAGTCAGTATTTCTGACTAGGCATTGCATATAATTTTGATTCTTTTTTTTAGTACAATATCTGATAATTTTCCAGTGGGGAATACTGAAGGCGTTTTTTTTTTACACTGAGTACTGCTTGAAGAAATTTTAATTTAATTACATTACATTACGATGGCTAGCCTCTTAGAATTTGTTGATGTTGGTAAAGAGCTAGCATTAACAGGCCCTGCTCTACATGAATGGGCAGAAAAAATGGAAAGAAAAAAGGAAAATGATAGAATGACACGGTGTGAGGAGAGAGAATTCTAGAAATTGAAGATTGAAGCTGATAAATTGAAGCTAGAAGCAGAGAAAGAGATGAAGAAGATAGAAGCAGAGAAAGAGATAAAGAAAATTGAAGCGGATAAAGAGTTGAAGAAAATTGAAGCTGACAGAGAAATAAATCTGAAGAAGCTAGATAATAAGACCAGGAAGCAGGATTCAGGTGGGAAAGAATTCCTACGTCCCTATAGACTACGGTTACCCAATTTTAATCAAGATTAGGACAGCATGGACGTGTATGTGGAACGTTTTGACGCAGGAGTTTTGGCTTGGAAAATAAAGAAGGAAGAGTTGCCTGTTCTGCTGGGAAACTTGCTTTCAGGATTTGCGTTAGAAACTGTGTATAGTATCCCTGTAGCCGACAGAGTGAATTATGACATAGTCAAGGAGAAGTTGTTAAGGAAATTTCGTCTAACGGCGGAACGATATCGGGCTCGTTTCCGAGACGTAAGACCAAGCGTCAATCAGGATTTTGAGGATTTCATTGCGAAAATTACTCAGCTATTAAATCGGTGGATTGAGATGGATGGTATTACTAAAGACTTTGATGGGCTTTTCGACCTTATGTTACGGGACAAGGTATTGTCATCGTGTTCATCTGAGCTTATTGCGTTTTTTTTTAGGAACGCAAGCCCAAAAACATCGGTACGATGTCAGAATTAGGACACCAATACGTGACCGCGCATCCAGGAAAGGTCATACACAGGGAGAGTATTTCTGAGACTTTCTCAGCGAGTATAGGAAAGATTACTAGAAAACCTTACAATCAACATAGATCGAAGAGTGCCGATAGATTTGGCCCCAGAAGATTTAATTATGATAGACCCTACTTTCGGGGAGACAGATCTCCTGCACGGTTTGACAATTATCTGAACCATAGATCACCGAGGAAGAAATTTAACTATCAATCTGATAGAAATCGATACAGATATACTGGAGACAGACAGGATAGGTACCCGCGGAATCAGATCCAGATAGATGCGCCAAACGAGCAGGAACAAAGACGACTTCGCAAAAGCTCACCTTACCAAAGAAACAAATCTTTTGAGAAAAAAGAGTCAGACCGAGTAGTCAGACACTCTCCAAACAATAGTCCGAAAAAGGATAGCAATACTCGGCTACACTGTAGTCTTTGTAAGGGAACAGGACATTTAGCAAAGGTCTGTGCTAATAATTCAGAACGAGCGAATTCGGCTTGCATATTAGAAACCTTTAAACATGCTTGAAACCGGAAGATGTGACAGTTACACAGATTTTACAGTTGCAGACACCTAAAACAAAAAAGCAAGTGAAAAGTCTAATTGGACTTGTGAATTTTTATCACAAGTTCATCCCTCAGTTCTCTTCCATTGCAGCTACACTTACCTCGCTAACGAGTAAGGGGATGCCAAATAGGGTCGTGTGGACATAAGATTGCGAGATAGCCTTATCCAGAATCAAGTGGGTGTTCTCTAGGAAACCCATCTTACTGATGCCAGATTTACGCAAACCCTTTGTTTTGCGGACAGACGCATCTTCTGTAGGAATTGGAGCTTGTTTAATGCAAGACCACCAGAGTACCTTACATCAAGTGATGTGTGTGAGTCGGAAGCTGAGTGCCGGCTGAGACTAGGTACTCCACGATTGAAAGGGAGTGCTTGGCAATTGTGTGGGCAGTTTCAAAGTTGTCCCGGTATTTGATAGGTGCACATTTTGTATTACAGACAGACCATCGACCACTCTCATTTTTGCAGTCGTCGAAATCGACAAGCTCGAAATTAACTCGTTGGGCTCTCTTACTGCAGCAGTACAAATTTACTGTTTTACCCCTAGAGGGTAAGCTCAACGTTGTAGCTGAGACTCTGTCTCGTTTGTAGAATGATAGTTTTTCTTGGGTTTTCCCCCCACACAATGTTGAAGTGAGTATGCAAGTTATATGAAGACAAGAAGGATATGAATGTATACTTGGCTCAAAAGCCGAATGTTGGGTGTTTGGAGTGCGCCCAGCCGCCTTCCAAAAGAAAAAAAAAACTTCGTTTTTTTTCCCGGGGGAGGGGGGAGAGTAGATGTCACAGTGTGATTAACACAGCTGTGGACTGGCGGTGCTCCGCTGGGGCGGGTACATAATGCCAGTAGGGTGTGAGAGGTGTTCTCATACACTTAACTTAACAACACGAAACTGCGAGGTCAGCAGATCAGGGGTGAACGCAAGGGGCGTTCTGATTGGGCAGTGAAGAAGAGAGAGTAGGGAGAGCGATGAGGGTTTTGGTGATGATGGCTGACTCGAATTGTCGAATGCAAGAGGATATTTAGTTGTGAGAAGATAAGGCATTTGGTTATCTTAGATTTTCATCAATGTGTTACACTTTGCTAACTACATATTGTTGTGTACGGCTTTTGCGCACAGGCGTATGTCAATCCTTTGCTGAAATACAGCTGTCTGCATTAGCAATAAATATATAACATGACGTATGTATCGTCTGCCCATGCGCAGCCGAGTGGTAAGTTTCCCGTGCTAGTGATAAAATGTAAACAGCCCTGACGAGACGTGCCATGGTTGTGTTCCCGTGGTGGATGTGTTATTCGATATATTTTCTCAGTGGCTTTTAATAAGATTTGGTCCCCACGATTGTATAAGATGTGTTTATGGGCCGTCAAGGGTTACAGCTTCCATGGGAAGCATTGTGACTGTATTTTGAGGTAAACATTTTCGATCGTCAGCATATATTTACATTTGCCGCCTACTTCGTTCACGGCTTGCTTTAACCGGAACGCTAGTCTCATACGGCCAGAATTGAGATTTATGAATTGTATGCCTCTTACATTGTTTACCACGATGGACTGACACTGGACCTTAATGAATGCAATCTACCTAATGTTATTCATGCTGAATTATTGTTGGAGCTACTGTGAATAAATTTGGATGTGGACTAGTCTTCACCAACTCATTGATTAATCAGTAACACTGTTTTACGAGCTAAGAACGATACTGTGTGGCTGTGTTCAGGTGAAAAGTATGATGCTAACCCTTGTCTACTAAACCTAGCATTCGCGTAAACATAAGCAACGATTGAAGACATACTCACCAAGCCAGAACCTAACTGCCCCCCGCATATAACATTCCTTGATAGCCATTACACAACAGATTTCTGGTGGCCGATATGGGGACGATTTTTTTTTGGACTGTTCAACAACATCGGAAAAATTAAAACCACACCATGTTGTCTATTGTTTATGCATTATGAACTATTTCTGGAACTGTTTTGCATACTTTCCTCTGCGCATGGCATGAACTTGATGCGAGCAGAAATATATGACTGTGACGAAATTTTTCTGCTCATTGTACAACGGGTCAAATTATTGTGTTTTTGAAGAAAGACGTTACAGCAGAGTCCCAGTGAGTACTCCTAGTTTAAATCAAGTTCTGATTTACGTGTTATAGATCAGGCTGCTACACACCTGTTTTGGGAAGTTTTCAAAGCCCAACATTATCAAGTTGAACTTTCTGTAAGAAAAACTGCAATGATGTCGTTCTTCCTGCTCTATTTGGATATCTAATAACTACATTATTGCTGCTCGACCTGTGATGTGCCCTTTCTACGTTGACAACCTGTCCAGGAGATGCTGTGCGACAGATTCATCATCCTCGGCCCCAAGCTAAGTGGCTTTATGTGCACTTTTTGTGAACTGTGCTAAATTGGTCTGAGCTCTTTCTTATTTCTTGCATGTTATATCTGTACCTTTCTGTTAGCTTGTTTGTCCCTGTTGGTCTGGTTGGGAGGTGATTCGGTGCAAGAGGTTCATCTCATTGATTCAATGGGCTCACACCGGATGTTTCGTTAGGTTTGCTTGTAGATTTAAAACAGTGGAATATCCGGCTGATATTCGCCGTGCGACTTAGGTCCTCTGTCTGGTTTTCTTCGAACACTGTCTGTATAGGTGTGCCGTCTTGTGTTCTGTGCGTGGTCGTTGTATAGTATTTCTGCTTTAGTTGCACTAATTTTATTCGTATCTGTTTGTCTCTCCTTGCTGTCTCTCAGTTACATACAAATTTTATGTTTATACACCGTGTCTCTGGTCCTGTGTAGTTCTGACTTAGCAGTAAGCGTGTTCCAATTTGCTGTATTTTTCCTCTTTAGTTTGACATTTATATTCTCTTTTGTTGCTTACTGATGATGTCTTTTGTCGCTTAATGCTTTATCCTGCTCCAAAATATTTTTTTTCTCTTATCTATATTTATATTTGTTGTCTTTTTCATTATTTTTTTTTCTTACCATTCATTGATTGCATTGTTAATTTCCATTAGTATTATTGATTATACAAATCTGGCAATTACTTAATACTTGATGAACATTGATACAAAATGGCTACCTTGGACTATTTTGTTAAACAAGGCAAAGCCTTTGCCATGGAAGGAGAAGCCCTAAAAGAATTTGCTATGACTGAATATCAGAAACATAGGGCTGAAGAATTGGCCAGAGAAAATAGAAATGAAGAATTGGCCAGAGAAAATAGAAATGAAGAATTGGCCAGAGAAAAAAGAAATGAAGAATTAGCTGAGAAGAGAAGAGCTGAAGATTTAGCCAGCCAAGAGGAACTTAAAATACTTGCGATGGAAGCAGAAGATAAAAAAAGATTACATGATGAAAAGATGTTATCCTTAGAACTTGAAAAACTCAAGTTGCTAAATATTAAACAAAACAATTATGAGAGTCAAAGTTCCTCAATCAAACATGTTTCAGGATCTGGTAGATTTCGGTTGCCTACTTTCAAACCCAACGTAGACGATATTTCTTGCTTCCTTAATCGCTTTCAGACTGTGTGTGAGGCACATGAAATTGATAAATCTGAATGGTGTAGTAGATTGGTGGAATTCCTCACAGGGGATGCACTAACTTCGGTTTGTACCATGGACGGTCCCAGTAGGAATAACTATGAAGCTGCCAGAGTTTTATTGCTTAATCTTTACCAATTGAATGAAAATGGCTATCGCATGCGTTTTAAGACCATGTTGCCAGAAACAGGGAAGGACTTCTCGGAATTTATTGCTGCCATTAAATTAACATTCAACAGATGGGTTGAATTAGCGAAAATTCCACAAACATATGAGGCACTAATGGACTTAATGCTCAGAGACAAAGTGTTGTCTTCTGTTAACCAGCAGTTCCTATCATACCTTCATGAACGGAAACCTACGGATTTGACATTGGTGGAAGAATTGGGAAGACAGTTTATTACCGCTCACCCAGGCACATGTGTGAGTAACTCTCACATCAAAGAGCCTCTACCTGTGGCATTAGCATCATCTTGGAACAACAAAAACATAAGACCAAGGTCTCAGAGTCTCGACAGGAATTTTGGTCGTGGTAGAGGTAATAACTATGGGTACTTTCAAGGTGGTATGTCTTACGATAATCAATCTCCTCCGTCTCGAGGAAATTTTAGACAATTTCGGGGACCAGAACAGAACCAATTCCAACCACAGAGAGGATGGAAACGAAATGATAATTTTTTCAGGAGTAGAGGAAATTGGAATGGTAATAGATACAGTAACCAATATGCAATTCCTTGAAGGTCTAACTATTCACAGGACAATAGAAACCGGAATTATTCTTATAATTATCAGAATGATAACCATCCTTTCCGCTCTCGGAGCGTTGAACGTACAAACTATCATATTAACTCAGCACAATCTGCTGATACATCAAGTGCTACTCAAAGTAATCCTTCGGTAAATCAGGCTGCTGCTTGTTCTTTTTTTGACTTTGGTGCTGCTTCACATTGTCCTGATTGCCGAACTTTATTTCAGCCTAATGTGGTATCTACATTAAGATGCGGTCATCCACTTCCTACAATGACAGCACTTGCTGCTCATGATGGCACAGGCATCTTACATTTTCATAAAGGCCTACTAAACGATACGCAGGTATCTGTGCTTAGAGATGCTGGCTGCACAACGGTGGGAGTTCGCCAATCTCAAGTGCACACATCATGCTCCACTGGAGATTTTGTTAAATGTGTCACATTTGGGGGAACAGTAGAGTTCTATCCCACAGCTATTGTTCCCATAGCGACTCCATTTTTCACATGGAGAATTAAAGTGTGTCTTTTAAAAAACCCAATCACTGACCTTATTGTTGGCCGTATCCACGGTGGCAAAGACTGCACACCTGGTGAAATTATTAAGTGGGAACGGCAAAACATTTTAACTGCGAATGCAGTAACAACAAGGGCTCAAGCACAAGCTCAAGCGATTGATAACATTGTGCCTGAAAATCAGGATTATGATTTTCATGCTACTATTAACAAAGATTCTTTTGCAACGCTGCAAAGAGATGATGATTCTTTGCAGAAATTTTTTCGTTTGGTAAGTGGCGAGGAGATGCTTGTAAATAATGCCCCTCGTCAATGGTACATCCTTAAGAATGGTATCCTGATCAGAATGTTTAAAGATTCTTCTACTCTTGAACAACAGGTCATGGTTCCTAAACAGTTTAGAACTTATGTCCTGCAACACGCCCATGATTCTCATTGTGCTGGCCACATGGGCTACTCTAGGACAAGGTCCAGAGTGCTCTCTTCCTTCTTTTGGCCTTGTGTATCTAGGGATGTTGCTACGTATTGTCGCTCCTGTGTTACTTGCCAGGAGGTCAAAGCAAAGGGAGCCTATCACATGGCACCGAGACAGGCTTCAGATATACCTGTACGGCCCTTTGAGAAGATGGCTATAGACATTATTGGCCCACTTCCTGTTATGTCAGCTAGAGGACATAGGTATGTCCTCACATGTATTGACATGTGCACGCGCTGGCCAGAGGCTATACCTCTGAAGAATATCACCACCTCAGACGTGGCTGATGCTCTTTTCTTAATCTTTTCCAGGCTAGGTTTCCCTAGAAAACTTTTATCAGACAGAGGTACTCAGTTTGTCTCCGAGGCCATGACTGGTGTTATGCAACAACTAAACATTGACAGATCGCTTAGCTCCGTGTACCATCCAATGAGCAATGGTATGGTAGAACGGCTAAATAGGACACAAACAATTATTAGGCAAAGTTACAGTCAGCTATCCACAAGACTGGGACAGGGTTTTACCCGCCGTGCTGTTTGCGTACCGTGAGGTACCAAATGAACAGACCGGTTTCTCGCCATTCGAGCTTGTCTTCGGAGCTCAACCTAGAGGTCCTATGTCTCTTATTAAAGATTTGCTCACTGACTCAGAAATGACTCAAGACACCAAGTCATCTTACGAGTATGTCGTAAACCTCCGACGTAAGATAATTGATACTTGTCAGTTGGCAACAGCATCTTCTGAAACTGCTGAAGAAAAAACTCGTCAGTTTCAGAATCGTAACAGACGACTAAGACACCTGGTGCCTGGGGATGAAGCCTTTGTGCTTCTTCCTAGAAAGTACAACAGACTACTCATTGCCTGGAGTGGTCCTTACAAAGTTATTTCACGCATTTCTGATGTTAACTATGTACTTGACGTTAAGGGAAAAAACAAAACTTTACATATAATCATGCTCAAAGAATTTCATACTCGACCTGAATATCTTCAGGCTGTCTTTCATGCAGTAAATGAGCCCACAAGGCATACTACTCATTTTTCTTCCCTGTCTGTGATTCAGGAGGAAGAATCTGCGTTTCCTGACTTACCTATGGATCTTCCTGTCATGCCTTTAACTGCTACTGAGACGTGGAAGGATGTTTCTATCTGTACGGATTTATCATCCGACCAACGTCAGCAGGTGTCTGATCTTCTTCAATCTTTCCCAGATGTTCTGACAGACATCCCTGGTCATACATCGGTTATCACTCATGATATCCTTCTCACGGATGATCGACCTATTCGAGTTCGACCATACCCCATTCCTATCCATTTTCAGGATAAGGTTAATAAAGAACTTGACGACATGCTTCGTTTGGGTATTATCGAACCATCAAATTCTGCATTTGCTTTCCCGATGGTCATTGTTAGAAAGAAAGATAACAATATAAGACTATGTATTGACTATCGCAAACTTAATGATATTACTGTCTTTGATGCTGAGCCTTTACCGTTATTAGAAGACCTTTTGCCAAGCCTTGCTACAGCTGTTTTTTTCACTAAGTTTGATCTCACAAAAGGATACTGGCAGGTTCCTTTATCGGAAACTGCTAAGCCCCTTACTGCTTTTACAACACCTAAGGGGTTATTTCAGTGGAATTTTATGTCCTTTGGACTGATGAATGCTACTGCCACATTTGTCAGGATGATGTGTAAGATTTTTTCTAACAGGTCTGATATTATTACATATATAGATGACATATGTCTCTTTACTACTTCTTGGGAAAATCATTTCTTAGGTCTCCCTTCACTGCTGGACACTTTACGTTCACACCATCTAACTGCCAAACCTTCTAAAATTTTTGTCGGTTTTGGAGAAATATCATTCCTTGGTCATAGAGTTGGTCATGGTTTGCTTAAAACTGAACTATCTAATGTGTCCAAGATTTTGAACATATCTGTGCCCACAACTAAGAAACAAGTGCGCAGTGTTCTCGGCCTTATTCAATTTTACAGTCGATTCATTTCGAATCTATCCAATCTCACTGCTGATCTGTCTGCTTTATTAAGAAAGGGCTCTCCCAATCATGTGCACTGGTCTCAAGAGTGCCAAGCAGCCTTAACTCATATTAAAAGTTTATTTTCAACCCCTCCAATATTGAGGTTACCAAATAAAAAATTGACATTCTATCTTCGCACAGATGCGTCTTCCAAAGGCGTTGGTGCTGTATTGATGCATAATTTTGACGGTACACTTCATCCTAACTTGTACATATCACGGAAGCTGACGGACGCAGAAATAAAATATCCAGCAATCGAGCGCGAATTGCTCGCCATCGTCTGGGCTGTTTTGAAACTGGAGAGGTACCTTCTTGGATCAAGATTTATAATACAATCAGACCAGCGCTTCCTGTTATTCCTCATGAAATCGAACCACAAGAATCCTAGGGTTGCGCGCTATTCTATTTTAATGCAATCGTTCGCATTTGATGTCCAAGCTATTCCGGGCACTGAAAATGTGTTAGCTGATTTACTCTCCCGCTGCCCTCAACAAGACTTTAACGATACTAATTAACATTATTAAGTGATCCAAATATAAGCGCGTGGTTGACATTCAGTACTGCTGCGTGACTTTCAAATGTATTTACGTGATCCACTCATTTACATTGGATGATTGACTTTCGATACCTTCATACTATGATGACCTGAACATTTTGTTGCTTAGTAACAATCTACTTTCGTGTCAAATGGATAACTCTACTTCAGTGCTATACGCACTTGTGAAAGACATATTGTTGCCAATTGGAAACAATGCAGTACCATATTTAACAATAGATCAGTATGAAAACTACATGATGTATAATTTCTTGTAACTTTTTCTTTTTTTTTCCTTCTTAATGTTCCCTAAAAGACATAACCCTACTTATATTTCGCATGTTTATTAGTTTGATTCTCTTTATGTAACAATTCTCTTGTGCTATAGTGATATCATTACTTTAACATATACATTACAAGATGATCTTTTCTTTATTGCATTATTAGTTTACATTTCTTTGTTTCTGCCTCTCATATTCTTATGATAATGTATTGACTGATGACAGTCTTTTTCGTGCACTTTCATTAATATTTCCAGTAGATTTGACTTCGACTGGACTTTGAGAATTTATTGTTCTACTGTTGACGATTTTTTATTATGATGTACTTAATTTTGGCCGTTCTTTCATTCGGGGAATGTTTGGAAAAAAAAAACATTAGTTTTTTTTCCCCGAGAGGACGGGGTGGTTGTTGTGTACGGCTTTTGCGCACAGGCGTATGTCAATCCTTTGCTGAAATACAGCTGTCTGCATTAGTTATAAATACATAACATGACGTATGTATCGTCTGCCCATGCGCAGCCGAGTGGTCAGTTTCCCGTGCTAGTGATAAAATGTAAACAGCCCTGACGAGACGTGCCATGGTTGTGTTCCCGTGGTGGATGTGTTATTCGATATATTTTCTCAGTGGCTTTTAATAAGATTTGGTCGCCACGATTGTATAAGATGTGTTTATGGGCCGTCAAGGGTTACAGCTTCCATGGGAAGCATTGTGACTGTATTTTGAGGTAAACATTTTCGATCGTCAGCATATATTTACATTTGCCGCCATACTTCGTTCACGGCTTGCTTTAACCGGAACGCTAGTCTCGTACGGCCAGAATTGAGATTTATGAATTGTATGCCTCTTACATTGTTTACCACGATGGACTGACACTGGACCTTAATGAATGCAATCTACCTATTGTTATTTATGCTGAATTATTGTTGGAGCTACTGTGAATAAATTTGGATGTGGACCAGTCTTCACCAACTCATTGATTAATCAGTAACACTGTTGTACGAGCTAGGAACGATACTGTGTGGCTGTGTTCAGGTAAAAAGTATGATGCTAACCCTTGTCTACCCAACCTATCATTCGCGTAAACATCAGCAACGATTGAAGACATACTCACCAAGCCAGAACCTAACTGCCCCCCGCATATAACATTCCTTGATAGCCATTACACAACACATATATTGTTGTGATTTTGTGGTGATAATTATTTGAATACATTAGACAGAGTTGGGAACATTGCTAGTGTTCATTATTACTTGAATGTGTTCCACTCCACCCCTCTCTCTCTCGTGTTTAGTATTTTCGAGGACTAAGGCATATGTGTATTTAATACAAAATACCTTGTGTCATATATATATATATATATATATATATATATATATATATATATATATATATATATATATATATATATATATATATATATATATATATATATATATATATATATATATATATATATATATATATATATATATATATATATATATGATGTCATCATCATCATCATACACTATCTTCTCCACTAAGAGTCTGGGGTTATCTCTGCTTTTGGTTCCCTGAGAGAACTAGGACGAAGCAATCACCAGCACTTTGCAGCATACGAGTCAGTATGGAGACATGGGCTCTTCGCCAAAATGACAAAAATGTGCATACATGGAAAAATGTATTTCTGGATTAAAGCCTTGCTAAGTAACATAACAATACCAACAACAGTAGAAGGCGCTAAAATCTTCCCACACAACACTGGAGGAGGGATTGCAGCGAGGGTCAGCACGCTTTTTGTCAATTTAATGTTACACTTTTTACTGCAAGCTATAAACTCCTTGAGAATTTTTTTTTGGTTTTTAGTGCATTAAAAGCGTGTGTTTAAAATATTTTAAAAATATTTTTTATTAATGTTTATGTTTCCCACTTAATTTTCACCTTTTGTCCCTGACGAAGAACTTATGGCCACAACGTAAGTATTTTCTTGTCCTTTTTCCTAGTAAGACGTATTACAATTTGTTTGTTTGTTTTTTTGCATTCTACCATTTTACCCCCGTCTTACTACTGTCCTCGACATATACTCATGTCATGTTCCACACACGGTATTGTCACGCCCCAGTCGTCCCAGCTGTAAATGGGTATCTGACTTGGCTTTTGATTTAAGGAAAGAAAAGGCAGAGAAGAAAAAATCAGGTCACCTTACCTCACAATCCTGGACCTAGTATAGTGAAGTCTCAAACACTTCGTTCCCCTACGATATTACCTACTACGGGACTACCTTTATAAATATATTTTTTTTAATTTGAAAGCTGATGATAAAATACATAAATCAAGAAAATTGAAGATCAATAATCACTAATTATGGAGACTACGAATTATTGCAGAATTAAAAATACTACCGCGATAAATTATATTTTGTGATTAAATCACCATTTGGGAAGGTGAAAGGTCAAACAGCGCTTAGAGAAGAGAATCGGAGACAGAAAGAAAGCAAGTGAGGAAGACAAGAAAAGATCGTTAGCTGCTGCACCGGACAGGAGGTCTTGGCGTGAGTTTGAGTTTGTTAAAGATCCTTGAAATATATATATATATATATATATATATATATATATATATATATATATATATATATATATATATATATATATATATATATATATAATGGAAAGAGAGCCTACAGTAATCTGACAGTCTTTTTGTGACCTCGTAGCGTTCTATGCTTGTTAGCAAAACCAGGCGTTTACAGCCTGTGTTTACTCACTTTTTCACCCACGCCTCTTTTCTTTGAATATAATCAAACGTAGTTTACAAACTTTCTTGACCTACCCGTCAAAACAGGTAGCGAATCAGGTTTGTTTACCTAGTTTTCTCATGCGAGCGTTTCTGTCAATCATACGATACCTGACAGACTGCACGTGAAAAACACAGAGTCTTTGAAGTCCACGAGGGGAGATCCAGGATTTTTCCGAGTGCGCTTTGATGTCGATCACGGGCAAAAATCTTCGAGAACCCCGTTACACGGATATAAGTCTTCGATGGCGTAAACTCTTATCTGGGAACTCTGTTTTGATTCTCCGTTACTCACACAATAGTGCGAAAAGTAACATCATCTATAGATCAGAGAAACATAATGATATAAACGGTGTTATCTTAGACCTACTATCAGTTGTCACTCAGAATTTTTGGATTGTCTAAGCACGTAGTTATAGAACCATTGTGGAAAATGTGTTAATAGCATTCGTGGGGATTTTCATTCTGATTTTCTGGTAATAGAAATGAGTGCTTACGTGTTTAAAAGTGTTAAGCATTTACCATTATAATTCACTTAGATTTTCTAGCTGTTAAAACTAGAGTGAAATAAAATAACGCGTAGCTATTTCATACCAGATGTTCAGTTATCATGTTAATTTTCATCACACGTTTTCTCACACAAGAAGAGACGGTTTTAGCTGACTGGATTAAATGCTAGGCACGACTGATAGTGACAGAACATAATTCACGTTTTATTTCATTGTGCTTATTTATTATAAGTGCCTGTTGTTTAATAACATACGACTAAACTATCAGACGCCGACAACTAGCTTAGCGACGGGCGATAGGGTAGGCTAAAGACACCTTCTAAATTTAATCAGGACTGACGGAGTGGATAAGAGGTCGTCTCGTCTCCGTCTGTGTGCATTTATGCAACTATATAGAATAGTAGCATTTTTCCATAAATGTTTTTTTTAAATATTTCTGCAGACCTGATCAAGAGCATATAGCGTTCTTTTGGTCTTTTTCCTTTTTACAGATTGGTTAATGTTGTCGTTTCTTGGCCTGTGCGTCACCAATCTCATTGGTGAGCAAGCATTTGCCAACGATACATGCGATACATGAGAAACATTTTAACGTGTAAAATTTAACTGGACTTACAAAACCCAGCAATATTTTTTCAATTTGTCAGCCCACTGGGGTGTAGCAAACATAACATTCATTCCCGACTTCTGACAGTCGTATTCAAGCGTAGCATCCAGAATTTACGCTGTTTCAGAATCGGCACTCTACCACAGAGCCAGCCGATAGGATTATCATCAATTGTAACATTTTTAGCAACCAGATTTTTCCCAATACAGGAAGTATTTTCCTCTTTTAACTGTGAACCCCAAGATCACGTTTTTCTACATCAACTATTGGCGGTGACATTTTGTCCATCCAGGAAAAATCTCACACCAGATTCGGCGTTCACCTCACTAGTCGACAACCTTCGACCTTTGGGTTATTAACTTTGGCTGTCCATGGTATATTTACTTTTTGGATTCTTTTTTTTTTCTCCAGAGGTGGAGGACACATTAATCTGCTATTTTCATATGCATGTAAATCTGATTTTATTTGATCTGTCTTTAGATATTTGATGTTGTCAAGTTTAAACGATAATAAACAACACAAGAAACTTAACTTTGTGTGTTGGTCAGACCCATACCCAAGTAACCGTAGTTTTTCATGTTTGTGTGTCTTGTTGTCACACATCTGTGTGTGTGTAGTTAAACTTATATGTATATGTATGAGGAGAGCAAGGTTGTCTTGTGTTAACTTATCGTCGTATAGATAGGCTGGAATAGAGAAACTTACTCATTCCAGAGACATATCTGTTCACCCCGTGAAATCTATTTCTCACACCTTTTTTCACGTACTTATCACAATCCATTCTACTCAGACGGGCGAAAAATAACTCACAATAGTAATGCGCCCCAGAAGTGACAGCCCTCAACTGCTTATTTTTGTGGTGTTCCTTTTGGTGTTTTCTGATCTCCCGTTCAGACTAGACGGCTATATTAGGGCGCATGTCCAAATATAAAGGACCTTTAGGTCTGATTTATACTTATTCCGTCCATGAAATACCCGAGGATTGGCGTAGACACAGCAGATGTCAGCCTTCTTTCTCGTTTAGCATAAGCTGTCCATGTCTTGCTGCCATTTAAAAGTGTGCTGCGTCACAGGCGTTATATAACACATTGTGAGTTTGAAGTTTTCCCAAACAAACGCTGTGGGTTGGGCAATAGTAGCTGTAGCTTAGCCAATGCCAAAATTAGTATTGTTATTTTATATATTTATATATTTGTTGATATTTTTCAACAGGCAAAACTGATGTCTTCGTTGACCCTTCTGCTCTGGAGTCTTCTTCCAGCTCTCATGTTTTCCGGAGCAGCCAATTTCAATTGTGTTTACGTCTAACGTAAAACGGAATTTTTAAAAATACTAAACTGAAGAAAAACAGCAGATGTTATCATCATCTTGTGTTTATGTATATCTCTTAAGTCATTGTTCATAGAAATGCATATGTCTTCATTTATATCCCGTGAATCTTGACAAAGAGTTTTTTTATAATATTTATGTAATCGTGAATTTTTGTTTTTAATAAATTAAGATTGTCTTTTTTTCGTAGCTAGGTGTCTCATCCTATTTAATAGCAGTAGAACTGTATTCAGAGTGTCGCTCACACTATGTCATTGCAGTTTCTAAAGCAGTGAAGACCTCATGAGTGGGCACGCTTTATCTTTGTCGTCGTAAGAATCACCTTTTTTTTAACGCCAGGGCGTGACGGTGGTTCGGATAATTGACGGTTCGGATAATTGACGGTTCAGATAAATGACGGTTCGGATAATTGACGGTTCGGATAATTGACGTTAGCATAATCGATGTTCTACTGTAATTTTAAAATACGAATGTATGTGCTTGATTAGTTACATATGTCCCAAGACGAGACACTGACGACGAATACAAGAACAAGTAATATTTATTTCTAGTAAACCACTACTTCCTCAAGTACCATGCCAAGTGGCATAGGAGATCATGTCTCTCCACAGCTTCCTGTCTCCATTGCAAATGATCAATTTTGTTGTTTACTCCTTCAATGCCACGATGTCAAACTGTCAAGTATTTGATCTCTTTGTCTTTCCATATCTCTTTTTCCTTCCATCTTACCTGTTGTTACGATATATTACAGCTTTCCTCTTATCATAACATGCCCAAAACAGAGGATTGCTTCTTTCTAACTTGTGAAAGAAGTTTCCTTTGCACATTGGCCTCTTTCAGGACATCCTCATTACTCTTTGGCTGTCCATGGTATTTTAACATTCTTCTGTAAAACCACATCTCTATGGCCTCTAATGCTTTCCCTCCCTGTTTACTAACTGTCCATGCCTCCTCACTCTCATACGCCAGGATTGGTTCTATATAATACTGAAGAAAGTAAACCACTAACGATGTATTTTACCAAACACTGATTTAAAATAAATAATTTTATTTTTAATTAGCCTGCGTTTATTTTAATACATTCAAAGGGGGACGATTACTTCGCACATAATAATATCAGGGGAGACAAATAATAATCTATAAAGATGTTAACATATGCTCGTCTTCGAGAACGAAACAGTTCAATGAACATAGGAATGCTGCAGAAGCGATTACGTCTATAAATAACCTCGGTTCTTCCCAGGTAGATATCAAAAATTACATGGGGAGATCGTCCTAATAACCCCTTTCCACGTATTAATATTTTTGGTAGTGTCTAGCTGGCATGGAGGATAGTCACAATTCACTCCCGCAGCGAGGCGGTGCTGCTACTCAGAGTCTGTGGTTAGACTATCACTTGTGTTTGTTGTTTTTCCCTGTTGTCTAGTTTTACACTTCCTTATTTCTCACGAGTGTCTGATAATTACCTGTATGTGTATTCTTTATATCTGTTCCCAGAACTCGCGTTAACCCTCTCATTTCTTTGAAGACAGGAGTGAACAAGATCAGATACGATAACGTATCAGGAGATGTTAGATAACTCTTAAGGCTTGCCAAAGTAACATGAACATGTCAAATACCACCCCTCCTCTACAGTGTCTCCACTGTGGTGAGGTAGAGGAGCTTGTGTGTTCCCATGACCTCAAGAGCTATGCCGGAGGTAGGATAGCTACCAGCAGGGTCCTCCCAAGCCAGACAGCTCGAAGGGCAGGGACCAGACAAAGAGAGAGAGAGACAAACACAGAGCTGTTGTCTTTCAGGCAGGCTGAGGAAGGCAACCTTACAGAATTACTTGTTGAAATTGGATGCATTGGACCACAGGCTCTTCTGACGACGTGGCCAACCCAAATCCAGCGTCTACCAGCTATGATGGTGTGCCTGTCCTCTTGGTTACTCCGAGTAAGTAGTTATTGGTTGGTGATGGTATTGGGCCAAAAGATTCGGAGAATTTTCCTAAAGCAGATTGTGTGGAAGGAGGACAATATCGACATGATCTTTTCTCTTACTCTCCAGCATTCTTCCTGGTCCGTGTCATGAACTTAAGGTCTTTCTATACCGCTTGTTCACCCGGCTTTCTCTGAGTTGCTTTATAAGCCTCCTTTACTAGAGGACCCTCTTCTTACTTGAATGGCTGAGTTGAATTATTATTGTTGTTCCAGTCTTTATATTTGTGTTGATTAAAGTCTGTACGAGATCGCGTAGCCATTCCCATGCCTAACCCTCCGCAGTCGCGATTTCCTCTTCTTTGTACACTCTCAGACGTCTGCTTGAATGTTTTTTTTTTATAGAAAGCGGTAGTCAGCTTAAGGCTATCTGCATCTACATAGGGTTTTTCCAGAAATGGTACTGGTGACCGCCGTTTGCGCTTTCTCTATTCCACGCATGTTACGCATCTTTGAAGCAGATGTTCAGCAGTTATTTTTTTAAGTGCCACAGTTACACTGATCGGTAGTTCCTATTTGTAGCTTGTTGAGTAGATGGTATCCCAATTTGTTGTTGCCAGTGCGGAGTCTAAAGATTACCACTTGTTCGCTTCTGCTGAGCTGGTTATATGCATGATTCTGTGTGGGACCTGGATGCACTACATCCCATTCATTTCAGTATCTGATTCTGATACAACTCTTTGCCTCTTCGAAGTTATACTTGTATCAGACTGAGGTAGATTTCCACCTTCCTTTGCTAATCTATCAGTGTCTTTTTTGCGGTGATGTTACAATGAGGTGGGATCCGTGGATCAAAACACTTTTGAATCGTTGACATAGTTCGTGGAACACTAATCTTGGGTCATCCAAGTCTGCATTATTTTGGTTTTGCGGGACTCTACGGGGTTAGCGATATTCTGTATACATTTTACGTACGTTGCACTGTTTCGCTAGTCCTGTGGCCCAGTGCATCAATGTTTGTCGGGTTGCCTTTCTTAGCCTTTGACTGTTCCAACCTACCTGGAAGGCAGCAGTTTACCACAACCTCCGTAGGCTATAATGCTTCTATTTGTTTCTACCCTTTTCGTTTAGATCGTGTGAACCCTGTTCAATCCAGACTTTAATGGTGACCTTTTTTATAGGCCGCAAACGGCTCCTGGGCCGACCCAGCCCCAATTGGGTACCAGAGCAACTCTGTGAAGGTTAAGGTTTCCGGCGTAATGCTGACCACATCACCTCTAGTGTGCCGATGGTCAAGAAAATATGGGCCTAACACCATATTCCCAATATGCCTCAATGGGCGTGTAACGGGATCCTTTTCCTTTACCTTTCCTTTTTGATGGAGCTTAGTTTGCAGGATACTGGTTTAAACGATATAAGTGAAGGCCTGTGTTTTACGGTGTTAACTGAGTCAAAGAACTCTACACCTCACATTAGAAAAAGAATGACTAAGTAAGTAACTGAGTCAAAAACATATATACGTGTGTCGTAAAATATGTTGTGACAAGATGGATTTTGGGGATGGCCTCTTCTCGATCTCTCTTTCACTACGGCAATAATCAGTTACATTTGCTGTACTGATTACATGCGTGTTTTCCATGGTCAGCACTTTTTCTTTCTATTTATGTAGCAGATATTTTGTATTTTCCTTCTTCCACTCCTCTCAGGATAAGTCGTCATGTCTGTTTGTTACCCATTTCTCCCTGCTTTACAAGGAGCGGCTGAGATAATTAATCGAATACCATGTTGGTTAATATCGGGTGCGACCACAGCGAATTTGGTTAATCGCTTATTCTTCTTCCTTCTTCTTCCTTGTTCGTCCTGAAAAGGACGTTGGTTGTGTTGTGTCTGTTTACGCCGGAGCTATGATATCTGCACCTTTCGGTCGACACATCAGACTTCAGCACGGCATTTTTTTGGACCGGGTTTGCCTTTCCTCTGCAATCCCTACTCTCTCAGCCAGACTGCAGTGCTGCAGCTGTTTCCAGGACCACCACGTGGAGGTGGAGTAAGGTCTTGGTCAGTTCTGGTTTGCTGACCCTGATGTAAGCAGTCAAGCTATGGGTCGCTGACTGCATTCTCTATTGCTGCATCTTTGGGTCCCGTTAATCGCTTATAAAGCCAGGGTGCGCGATAGGTAAGAGATTACTTATCTGGGTGACACATTTTGGACAAACAAGGATGAACCAATCGTTTCCTGTCCGACCTGTAAAGTAATAAGATGTTATATCTTACACACATTGCTCAGAGAGTTGACCGTTGAATTTCTGAGTTTCTACACAAGGCATCGGATGTTTGATTGCCATATATGGGAGACGTGACCTTTGCATCACGCGTAAAATTATTCCATGTCAGAATATTTTGACATTATCCCACCCAACAAGCATGTTTGAAATGATTGGAGCCCTGAGTAGCTTCATAACAAATAGGTGTGGGGGGTAGGACAGACAATATAACCGGACCTTTTCGCAGTTTTAATTGAATGTGAGAAATCGCTTACCAAAACGACACAACCAGACTTGCCAGTCGTTAGAATTCAGAATGTCCATTTATCAGACCGCACTTTGTGGAACAATCTTGACGACTTACAAAGCCCATGAAAACCATTTTAAAAGGAAGGCTGAGGAAAATGAAACACACGGAGTCTTAGGGGGAATTATTTTATAAAATTAGCGACCCCAAGTACACGTGTAAGAGACCTAATCAAGTGCCTTAACCTCATTCCTCTGAGCAAAACAAAATGTCTGTGAGCCAGGATTGGCGTAAGTTGCCATTTTACATTCTATATTTTTCATTTCTTACATGTGAACTAATATGTATATATTGCCATGTGAATATTAATATGTGAAAACCTCTAGTGGATGTCCAAGTCATTTGAGGCTGGCAACCTCAGCGTATAGAATGATGATTTCATGAACCACCACTGTAAGGGCTGATGACTGTTTTATCGATAGTTTCTTGAAGAGAACTAAAAGCTAAGTAGTACCAAGTTCCATATGGAGCAGGGAGGGAAAGATGAAAGAAATGATGTATATTCTAAATATAATATTTACATTTTCCAACCAGTGTAAATGTCCATGTAAACACATTCACTTTAAAATTAATGACAGTTTCAAACTTTTCAACCAGCGTAGAGATAAATGAAAGCATATTCAATTTATATTGTGAGCACTTTTCAGTCAGTGGAGATGTAAATGTAAACATATTCTATCTGTACTATTAACCTTTTCATTTAAATGTAAAATAAAGATAAAGAAATTCGATTTAAATGTAAAGAAAATTTTCTCTCGAGGAATTAAGTTTAATTCTCATCGATGGTAAAGTCCATGCTACATGGGATTGTGGAATAGGAGAAAGGGGACACATAAGTATGTGCCGGAAAACGCAATACTCAGAAGAGCGTTTCATTTCTATATCTTTTACCATAGTTGTTGTTGTTGGTACCAGTTGAGGGTACTATCTATGGAACAAGAAGGGAACAGTGGCCTGAGCTTTAAGACGAGGGACCAACTTTGTAGACACTCCCTGACATTTCTGGGAACGTGCTACGCCCTACATCCTTGAACAGCGACAAGCGTTATCAGTAATCAATCTACCGAGAAGCAATCCATCAGAGAGAGCAGAACCTAATAGTGGCAGATAAGTGAAACCTATAAGCTGCCACGTGAACTCCTTTAAAAACTAACTTCCCATCACAACAGTGAAGATCCACTTTTCTAATAAATCCTTATTCAAATTCTCTAAAACCTTGTTAAACCTAAATGATTATTAAATTTGTTGTTTGTAATTATAAAAATTTAACTTCGATGTAATCATTTTACATGTACTGCATGTTTGTCTCAGTTTACTAAATACACTCTAAGCAGAGCTATACCATATTATAAGAATTCCACTGAGTAAATCAGGGTGGGGGGAGGGGGGGGGGGCTTGACGAGCTAAAATTAATAATTGTTTAATCCTTCACAATAGTTGTCGGCAGATCATAGAGTTAACGTGCTCAGTCTGAATATCTTGTGAAAACTAACTTAAGATAGAAGAATAATTTTTCTTCTATCTACCACTCTGCCAAGAGTAACCATGTGCAAAGGTAGACGCATTTGAAGGCCTATAGTAGAGTTTTGGCCACTGTTGGACCACTACTGCAAAGCAGGGGAGGCAATCCGAGACATCTGTAAAATTCTCTGCTGAATTGTTTCACTCGACAAGTCAGAGTATTTCGCTCCACCAATCAGAGAGGAGTTCCCTGAAAACGACACGAAAGCATTCAATGCGACATCGTGGAGGAGGAAAAATGTGTAACATGGTGTTAGAATTAAGCTGATATTTCACAAATAGAATAATGGAAAAGGAATTCCACATGATCTCAACTTAGAAGCAGATGGAAGGCAAGTATGGACATCTTTGGGGTATTACTCCATGTCCATTTTACAGTGACATTGGAAGTATTGCCTGTATTATCGTAGCCGCAATTACGCAAAGGCGAAATTGAAAATGTATATAAAAATGAAGAATGCTCGTATCTGAAGCAAACTTTCACTCAAAAGAAGTCAAATGTAAGCTGGCGCTAAACGTATTTGGATGGAAGTAATAGGTACAGAAGTTGAATAGAACGGATGAGATATTTGTTGTATTGATAGCACAGCTGCATCTTTCGTCACTCCGAGGATGGAAATTGGACACAACAAAATAGGTGACGTCATTTGTTGTCTTGGATGCCCGAAAATTCACTATATACCAAGCTGAGATGTTAGATCAGGGCACACACACCGAATCCAACAGTTTGCAAGAGAGGACCAGGTGCGTGAGAGCTGATTCTGCATAATTCATCTAGGCTTAGAGAAACTGCCTTAGAACCAGCCTTACCAGTGTCCTGCATATTGTATTCTGAAAGCCTGAGTGTATGAGGAATTACGTTAATACAATTGTATTCTGAATGCTTATATTAACATGATATAAGGAGATTAAGCATGTACAGTACCATTTATTACACTGTTTTGTATTATGATATGTGTCACATCGTTATTTCACAGTGCATATTAATGTCGTGTGTTCGGCGAAAAAGCCAGTCGCGAGAGGCCGAGGTTAGCCGAACTGGTGGGTCATGTGACTACCGGTAGTCGGGGCAAAAGGCGCAAAATTAGTGAGTGAGAAGTTAGCATTTGTCCGGGAAAGACGGTTTTCCCTTATGCCAGCGAGATCGCTGTGGGATATATAGTGTACACTGTGAACTAAGTGCCTGCCATGTTTTCGGACCTTGGTGATAATTACGTTGTTAAGTCTAGAGCAGTAAATGGTCCTATTTTCTACAGGCCGTAGTTTGATCAGATGTCGATGAATTTGAGAGTGTCATTGTCATAGTTGTGCCGCTCAGGTGAGCGATATTTATAGCAGCCATTTGGGGTATAGTTTGTACCTTCGTGTATGGAGGCGATAGTTTAAGCTGCTAAGGCAGGTTTACAGTGGTTTTCTCATTATTATATTTGAAACGTTTGATGGCCGAGGGAGGCCTTATTGTGTGTGTATATTATTAAAGGGAAGTACCTGTTGAAGATGTTTATTACTTTTGTCAGCCAGTGTTGTGTGGTCATACACTTGGGAGGGCGAGCCTGTATGTTATTATAAACCGACAATGCAGTGGTGTAACCCGTGGAGTGTTCTCCATGATAAGTGGTTCCTGACAATATGGATAATATGTAATGAGATATCTTGTATGGCTCTTTGTCACTTATTGTGAGGTGATTATGGAAGATTGAGATCCCATAAATATAACCAAATCTTATCCGGTCTTGTACTGCAAGTAGACCTTTTCAGGACTGGTAATAAAAGTCCTCTTCAGGACTGGTAAATACACGCCACCAAGCTATCAGCACTTGTTAGTGCTGGCTTGAAAGACTGGAGGTCAAAGAGTTCTTATGTTGTTATCTTTCTAACTTCTGTATATCTGTTGTATCATATCTTTTGTTTTTATGCAACTAGATTTGTAATGACACTGACACTTATGTAACAGACATATGGGCACAACATATCCATATATACGCTGATGACATGATCACACTCAAACATTATGATTTGTGGTATATGTGGAACGATCCTATTCACAAGGCTTATCATGTTGCATGTTTGACGTTCAATCTGGGTGGTGGATCCAACAGTGCATTCTGAAGTATTGTGACGACAGAATCCGAACGCGATTGAACCACTCCTGAATATCTGGTCTCCACATTGTGAGGGTAGTCTTACTTACTTACTTAGTCGTTAATCTTCAACCGTGAGGTGTAGAGGTTTGTAAGAGAGAGCGTCATACTATTCGATCGGCTGTCTTCCTCCTGGTTTGGTTTCATTCTAGTCATCGGTCCTTCAAAAACTGTCTGATGTTGTCCTCCCAGCGGACTTTGGGTTGTCCTGGAGGTCTGGATCTCGGGCTCTTAGTTTCCCAAGCTTGCTTTAGTAGCCGATCTTCCCCCATTCTGCAGACATGGCCAAACCATCTCAGTTGGGACTGCTCTACAGTGGGTCTGCAAGGGTTGGGTTTTTAGGCCTTGATGTATCGTCTGGTTGCGGACTATGTCTCTTCTTGTTACTTCAACCACCTTCCTCAGATACCTCATTTCTTAGGTGGATCTGGCTTTTGTGGGTTGTAGTCATTGCCCATGACTCGCATCCACACGTCAAGACTGGGACATAGGTGGAGCGGTATACAGCCATCCTCGTCTTCTTACCAACTTCTCTTTTGCTGATGAATCCTCGATTAAGGCTTGAAAAAGTCTCCCAGCTGCTGCTCTTAGGGTAGCAAACTCTTCTTTGATGCTTCCCTTTCGGTCTATAAAAGCTCCGAGGCATTTAAAGTGGTCGACCTCCTCCAGGACCTGTTCTCCCAGCTTAATCTGATGTCTTCTTTCTTCTCGTGATATCACCGTGGATTTTATTTTAGAGCTGCTTATGATCATCTCTCTCTTCTCCAGCTCTTCCTTCCAGACTTGCAGGTTAGTTTGAAGATGGGCCTCTGATTTAGCAATCAGGGCAACATCATCAGCAAATGCCAGCTCTGAAATACAGACCTGTCTCATCTTCCAGTACCACACTGAATACTTTCTTGTCCTCTCCTTACATGCCTTGATGACATCGTCCATGAGGAGTTTGAAGACATAAGGTAACAGGATATCACCTTTTCTTACACCAATGACGGTCCTGAATTCTTCTGACTTAGGGTTTGCCGTCCTCACATAATTTCTGGAAGATTTGTGGAAGCTCTGTATAGCATGAATCAGAGGTGTTGGAATGTTCTTCCTTGCCTTTAAATTTATAAAAGTGAGGGTAGTCCAGCATATGAACTAAACTGTATGTCAATACCAGCTATATAACAACTGGGGTGTATCATTGTAGCTCCATAGACAAGGAATTTCGGAAGATAACATAGACATAGACATTACATGGTGCATAACATAGACATTACCACAATTAATATACCAGAATCATGTGATAGTCAGATGATGAGAAAGATAGTAAACAAGAACATTTTTTTTGTGATTTTGTAAACAGTGAATATTTATTTTGATTAATGTAAATTTGTAATACATATCCTTGTTTCAGTCCAATTCCAAAGAAAAGAAAAGATTAAGCAATAAAATAAATTGATTGATTTTGTTAACTTCTCAATTTTTTGAAATTAATTACACGTTCTGTATTTGTGAAGTAATTAATTGGGAATAATTTATAAAAGCATAGGCGTAGACGGGGCGAGAGGACAAGGTAATCTCTTGATCTATATCACTTTACCAAGAGCACTTAAAAGCCTAATTATATCATGTGTCATCCATACAATAGTGCTCATTTCTGAGACGGGGGTATTTCAATAGGTCTAGAATACCTTGACTTGATCTATTGTCTATCTCGAATTTTCCATCACGCCACGACATAAACAAAATAATTTGATAACTTAAACAGTTTTTGTCAGTATGCATTTCTATTCTGCCATGACGGACATAAGCGCACTGAAAGTCAATGCCCCAGACAACCATAGAGCTAAAAGAAGACTCCAGCATATGAGGGCCCATGAAGATATCACGTTTCCCTGCAGAGAAAGAAAAGCATATACTATATATATATCGGTACTATTAATAGAAATAATAATTTTAAAATTGTAATTAAATAAAATAACGTAAGTAGTAATAATAGAAGAAAAAAATATTTTTAAAAGACAGCGGAATATATGAATTGTTCTAAAAATAGTATGGGAAGGCCACTCATGGTCAGAGGAAAAACAAATAAAGATTTTCCTAGAACGCCTAAGTATGAAAAGAGAATCAATAAAGGAGATCAAAATTAGGCAGTTAAAAAGTTTGGCCACACAAAAATACATAACCCCTGGCAGAAGATCATAATAAGAAGGAATACTTAAAGGCAAGCTTGTAAGGCGAAGACATCGCTATAAATAAAAAGATAATATCAAGAGATGAAAGTCTGTCAGAGTGCACCATCAAGACAAGAGACAAGATGGAGTCTGTCAGAGTGCACCATCGACAAGATATAGAAAACGTTGGAGATATCTTGCAGCCGACCTTCGTTGCTTAGATGGCAGCTGATGATCGTGAAAAATAGTATGATAAAGTAATATGTTAGAAAATTCTGCCGTGTACCCCTTAAACTCCGTACGTGTACCCAGTGGGGGGTTCATATCACACTTTGGGGGAAAACTGGTTCAGATCATCACCATTTCCGTGTTGGTTGGATTATTCAAACGAGCTATTTACTTTCCAGCTAGCATGATGCCTTTTCCACAGCTTTGCAAAGTCTAGGAAGTGACTTTGTCCTTGATTGTTTTTCAGGCCTATGGCAAATTGCTTTGAAGATAGTTGCGAGACAAATAAAGTCCCATCTCGAAACGCACACATCCCTTTTTGCATGCAAAAGAATCGTTAGAACAGCTAACAGTATTCACAAGTTTTAAAATCAATTTCAAATGAAGAGTATATTATTAACTTTTTATCAAGAACCAACAAACAGAAATCAGTCAAATATTAATAGCACAGTAGAAAAAAAATTAACGTAATATACAGTAGTGCAGTTCTCTGATCTTTTAATGGGTAAAGTCGCCAAAGGCGACCTCTAAGCTTCTTCAAAGTTTCAATGTAACGGTCTGCATTCACCGTGTTTTCCTGTTCCAAGAAGTCGAGAAGAATCACACCCTTCTCATCCCATAACACGGAGGCCACAACTTTCCCTACAGATGGTGAACTTTTGAACTTCTTTCTTGTCGGCGATGTTGTGTGATGCCATTCCATTGACTGCCTCTTGGATTCTGGTTACAAAATATGAACCCAAGTCTCATCACCTGTCACAATAATCGATAAAAACTCTTCTCCTTCAGTTTCGTAACGGTGCAGGAGGTTGATGGCTATGGTTTTCCTTGTTTCTTTATGTCTGTCTGTCAACATTCTGGGTACCCACCGTGCACAAACTTTTGAATAACCCAGGTCTTTAATGATGTTCTGGACACTGCCTTTACTAATGGACAACATGGAAGAAAGTTCATCCAGTGTTACCCAACGGTCACCACGAATGATGCCATCAACTCCATGAATGTTGTGTGGCGTCACTGCGGTAGACGGACGGCCAGTCCGCTTTGCGTCTGCCATTGAGGATTGACCTTATTCAGCTTCGTCACAACGATGTACCCAACGTCGGACAGTGCTAACATCCACTGTTGAATCACCATAAACATTTTTCAAACGTTCGTGGATGCGAATTGGGGTCTTGCCTTCAGCATTGAGGAATTCTATGACATAACATTGTTTTAACCGAACGTCTTTGGCAGCCATTTTTAAATTGTTACAGTGGTGCCACCTGTTACTGAAACAGTTTGGTAATGCTATACAGTGCAGAAGAGTGTTTGAGGAATCCTGCTAAATTTACAAATTGCACACCGATGCAGTATTTACATACATAAAAAAAAGGAGGCATTACTTTTTGACCTTCTCTCGTATTACTATAGGACACAACACAAATAAAGATTTCAAAAATGTATCGAAACAAAAATACGACATAAAGAACGACATAACACTTACTGACAAGCTTTTAGGATTCGCAACACATTTATCATTTTTGCAAGTATTATTCGGTAAGCAACAGTCCAGTTTTTTCGCAATGCAGTTACCACCTTCATGAGAGCATGGAACCTGAAAATATTGGCAGGTGTCTCTTATCAAATTTTTCATAATCCTATTCTGACCATGGTATTAGTAATACCAACTAAATGAATAATGAACAGCCAGACCGAAATCTAGACAGAAATCTTTGTCACAGATAGACAGACAGACAGACAGACAGACAGACAAATAGATAGATAGATAGATAGATAGATAGATAGATAGATAGATAGATAGATAGATAGATAGATAGATAGATAGATAGATAGATAGACAGACAGACAGACAGACAGACAGACAGACAGACAGACAGACAGACAGACAGACAGACAGACAGACAGACAGACAGACAGACAGACAGACAGACAGACAGACAGACAGACAGACAGATAGATAGATAGATAGATAGATAGATAGATAGATAGATAGATAGATAGATAGATAGATAGATAGATAGATAGATAGATAGATAGATAGATAAAACTAACTTTATTTTCAAAGAGTTAAGAATTAGGCACGTAGGCCCGTCTGACATTCTGCCCTTCCTCTCTCTCTCTCTCTCTCTCTCATCATGTATACTGTATCCTTTCATCCCCCTCATTTACTGCAAGCATTATTTAGGCATTTGTCATTTAAAAGTAATAAAACATCATACATTTGCAATATTCATCATAATTAAAGTACGTTTTTTTAAATAAATTAAAAATATTTATAAAAAATTTTTTTAATTAAATGAGAAAAAACAAACAAACCAAACCAAAACAAACAAACAATAAGATTGACAACAATCGAATTCCTCATACAGTAAATTAGACAGTGATTTGAGACATAATCAGACGTTGTGTTATAAGAACTCGTGAAACATTCGAACAGTCTGCTACTGAATGACTAGGGACTCGTTGTGTTGTCCAGTGTATGTGAGAGATTTGACCAGACGTGAGCCGCTGAGTCCCATAGCAGATACTGCCGTAGGGAGTGAATTGTTTAAGCCTTCACAATACTAGATCCATCATCATCATGAGGTGGGGTAACCAGTTCCTCTCTTTCTGTCTTTGCCTTCACTAACTCAAGAACAGAATCAGACTAGGTAGATAGTTAAACAGACTAGGTAGATAGTTAGACAGACTAGGTAGATAGTTAGACAGACTAGGTAGATAGTTAGACAGACTAGGTAGATAGTTAGACAGACTAGGTAGATAGTTAGACAGACATACACAAAAGAAATTAATTTTTCAAGGGTTGAAAATCGGGCACACAGTCCCCTCTTGCATTCTTCCTTCCTCTTGCTCACCTTTTGTTACTGTTGCTCAAACATTCTCAAGCGTACTTAAAGTATTAATTTAAGGGCAGACAGAGAGGCAGATAGAAAGACAGACAGACAGACGGACGGACAGGCAGACGGACGGACAGACAGATAGGGTCTTTGTTAAAATGAAAGTCATTTTAATATCCGTGTTGATACGTTACGTGGTATTTTTTATTCTGGAATCCTCGCGTAAGAGAAGCAGTGGCATACCAAAGAAAAAAAAACATGGAGACGAGAACTGTAGATAGATATGAAAGTGATGAGAAAGACATAGACAGACCTTGAGCAAATGCCACGAGCCAAGAGCCTTTGGCATACGTTTGTTGATGATCTAGCCTCTTTGTGTATCTGAAATTCGGTGAATACAACTTTGCTTCCAGTTGCTCTACTAGAATTACATCTGTTCCGCTCATAACGTTGGCACCTATCAGTTCCATATTCATTCAATCACAGACTTTTCAAATACATCATGAGTGCAGATTATATGCCACCCTAATTTCGTTATGTTCTTAAATAATTACATAACATCATAGGTAGGTTTTAAAGTTAATTTTGTCCTGTTTAGTATAAATTATGATACGCATCTGTAAATCTGTGTAACTGTTATTGTACTGTTACAATGTTGGGATTTTATTTTATTGTACTTTTTTGTTATTTTATTATTTAAGTAACATTTAGGATACGTGTGAGAATAAATGGATTAACTATGGAAGAAGAGAGAAAGGAAGGGCAGAATGTTAGACGGGCCTGCGTGCCCAATTCTAAACCCTTTGAAAATAAAGTTCGTTCGTCCTATCTATCTATCTATCTATCTATCTATCTATCTATCTATCTATCTATCTATCTATCTATCTATCTATCTATCTATCTATCTATCTATCTATCTATCTATCTATCTATCTATCTATCTATCTATCTATCTATCTATCTATCTATCTATTAATGTTTATTTTTATTTATTTTATTTTTACATTCATTATTATTATTATTATTCTTTTTTAATGTTAAAAACGTACTTTAATTATGATGATTATTGCAAATGTAATATTACTTTTATAATGATAAATGCCTTAATTATGCTTATAGTAAATGTGAGGATGAAAGGATATAGTATATATGATGAGAGAGAGAGAGGAAGGGCAGAATGTCAGACGGGCCTGCGTGCCCAATTCTTAACCCTTTGAAAATAAAGTTCGTTCGTTCGTTCGTTCTACAGCAGATGGAAATGTCCACCATGGGCCTCAAGACATGTCTGAACATGCTTCTTCATATTGTCGATGACCTTCTGCAGGGTTGTCAGTGGGATCTGTTGAATGTGGGTGGTGATTGCTAGAACGGACAACTCCCACATCAAAACCGCTACTCTAGTCTGCCGTATATTCAAGTGCACAGTAACTGTTCGGACACCCCGTATATTGCATATATATAAATATATATATGTGTGTGTGTGTGTGTGTATGTGTATATATATATGTCACGAACGGTTTATATAATGAATGTCAGTATTTATGCTCTGGTGGGAGCTAGATGTGTTTATGTAAGTTGTGAGTTGAGTGAGTGAATGGTGTTTGACTGTGGGCATGAATACAATAGTAGCAGTAAGCGCTAATGTCGAGTTCACGGGCATGACTGAGTTGTTGTGAACGAAGTGGTGGTAAAGACTGGTCAGGTGTGAAAAGAGTCATGCGTGGAAAGGCATTCGAGAGAGAGAGATTGGATCGAGGAGAGATTATGTGGAGAGTGAAGGCCAAATGGATGAAGGAAAGTAGAAAATATATTGAGATAGTGAAATTCGTTCCATTAGATCAGTGGTGGCCAAGCTAAGGTTGGCCGAGGGTCAGATTATGGTAAAGGGTAACACCAGAGGGCCAGACCTATAAAATCCTTAGAAAATAACGTTCTGAGATTTAGTTTTACATATATAATGAACCACGTACAGAAAGCATTGGCAAACTACTGTCCTGCACATCTGCCAAGACATGTATACCAGTCTTCGGACTGAAATTACTGTAAAGAAAAATATAATGAATCTGTTGTTTTAATTCGTTTTGTAATTTGTAATATGACATGTAATTATTTATTTCAAACATACATTTGTGTGTTATTTCATTGTGAAGAGTGTGGCTTCAATCAACAATAAGAGGCCGCCCAAAACAGGTTGGCGGGCCGGTTAAAACTGGTTGGCGGGCCAGATCTGGCCCGCGGGCGGTAGTTTGGCCACCGCTGCATTAGATGATGTCCCAATTATGCACATCATACATTGTGCTTTTCTTGTGATTTATGACCAAAGCGGCAGTCTGCCTGTGTTATTGTGTTTATGCTCAAGTTTGTGACATAAAGTTGTCGGATATCGTATCTACGTGTTGGAGTTCAGTGAGTTAACATTAGCTGTGTATAACGAGCCATGTTTGTCGCTCCATGTGTAATGTAATACATATTTGTCAATGTGCACACAAAGCTATGCCCTTTATATATATATATATATATATATATATATATATATATATATATATATATATATATATATATATATATATATATATATATATATATATATATATATATATATATATATATATATATATATATATATATATATATATATATATATATATATTATGACGCAACCAACATGAATGTTTAGGATACGGCCGTCTCACCTTCATGTTGATTCCCTCTATCTTTACCCTAAATCCCACATACACGTCGCTAAAGACCACAATGGAAGGATGAGTGGAAAGCAAATGTGTGAGAGGCAATAAAGCGGCGCAATTGGGAATATAACATCAGGAGGGGGACAGGAAAGAGTCTATCAGTGTATCATCAAGACAAGAGACAGGAAAGATTCTATCAGTGTATCATCAAGACAAGAGACAGGAAAGAGTCTATCAGTGTATCATCAAGATAAGAGACAGGAAAAAGTCTATCAGTGTATCATCAAGACAAGAGACAGGAAAGAGTCTATCAGTGTGTCATCAAGACAAGAGACAGGAAAGAGTCTATAAGTGTATCATCAAGGCAGGAGACAGGAAAGAGTCTATCAGTGTATCATCAAGGCAAGAGACAAGAAAGAGTCTATCAGTGTATCATCAAGACAAGAGACAAGAAAGAGTCTATCCATGTATCATCAAGACAAGAGACAAGAAAGAGTCTATCAGTGTATCATCAAGACAAGAGACAAGAAAGAGTCTATCAGTGTATCATCAAGACAAGAGACAAGAAAGAGTCTATCAGTGTATCATCAAGGCAAGAGACAAGAAAGATACTATCCGTGTATCATCAAGGCAAGAGACAAGAAAGAGTCTATCAGTGTATCATCAAGACAAGGGATAGGAAAGAGTCTATCAGTGTATCATCAAGACAAGAGACAAGAAAGAGTCAATCAGTGTATCATCAAGACAAGAGACAAGAAAGAGTCTATCCGTGTATCATCAAGGCAAGAGACAAGAAAGAGTCTATCAGTGTATCATCAAGACAAGAGACAAGAAAGAGTCTATCCGTGTATCATCAAGGCAAGAGACAAGAAAGAGTCTATCAGTGTATCATCAAGACAAGGGATAGGAAAGAGTCTATCAGTGTATCATCAAGACAAGAGACAAGAAAGAGTCTATCAGTGTATCATCAAGACAAGAGACAAGAAAGAGTCTATCAGTGTTTCATCAAGACAAGAGACAAGAAAGAGTCTATCAGTGTATCATCAAGACAAGAGAAAGAAATGTTGAAGATCCATTGCAGCTGATCTTCGATAGGAAGATGACACCTGATGATGATGATGATGATTGCGTGGCATGCAGTAAACCGACTTCTAGCTTCTTTATCCACGGACAAACATTTACAGTAAAGCGATACAAAATCGTACTTACATGTACACCGCGAAGACAGCGCTGTTTCTCACACCCTAGTCCCTGGCAACATAAGTATTTGGCGTCGCAAAACGTATCTACTTGGCCGCAATCAAGCTCAGTCTGCTGTGAAAGTGAGGTGTCCGTTACTTTCATCGTACCAAGTAATCGGGAATACAATGTTTCTCATTTTTACTTTAAATTAGGAGAAAAACATACACGGTTAAGTTACATATCACAGTCACTTAGTCAGGGATTGATGAATTCTTAAATAAGTAATGGAAACCTGAGTGCTGTGAGTAATAAATAAATATATAAAGAAAGTTTCCATCATAATTTTTAAAAAGTTAACCCATCCGCGACTTTACCCTGCCCGTCTACTCTGTGTTGTTCGTCTCCCACTACACATTACTGGACACACGTATTTTGACCTTTATTTGGTTGGTACTTGCTGATAAGAAAGTTATATTAGTGATTGCATCTTTAAAATTGTCTGGGTCGTCCTAATACTATAGTTGTGTAGGTGTCGTTAGAATGACCTTAACCAATGTCACAGTATTGTCTCCCCTGCTCTGCAACACTGGTACAAATTTAGAGTACACAATAAGGGTAAGATATCTACACACACTCTGTGGATGGGAAGGAGCGAAGCTATTGATCGGGTTGGAAGGAAAGTTCACAGGCTCCTCAGCCTCGCAACGACATGTCATTGGGCAGAAGGGCTGAAATCCAAGTTTCTGTCATACAGGTAGGTTTGGAAGTTATTTATGGTCCCGTCTGAGTAGAGGGGATGGTGATAGTACGTGAGAAAAAGGTGCGAGAAATAGACCGCGGGTGAATAGCTTAAGGAGAAGATCTGTCTCTGGAATGAGTAAGTTTCTCTAGTCCAGCCTATCTATACGACTATAATTTAGTACAAGACAATCTTTCATTCCCCATTCATATAAATATGAGTTTAACTACACACACACAGCTGTGTGACAACAAGACACACAAACCTGAAAAACAATGGTTAATTGGGTATGGGTCTGACCAACACACAAAGTTAAGATTCTATTGTTGTTTATTATCATTAAACTTGACAACATCGAATATCTAAAGACAAATCAAATAAAATCAGATTTACATACATAGGAAATAACTGAATAAATGCTCTCTCCCCCTCTTGAGAAAAAAACCCAAAAAGTTAATAACCCAAAGGTCAAAGGTTAGCACTATGTTACAGAATAGACAGTAAAGAAACAAGTTCCTACTAAATGCTACCCAGTAAAGTAAACAATTTTAAACAAAATCAAGGATGATACAATTCATGTAACAAAGACAAATATTCACTCTCTCTGTCTTACGTGGTCACTCAACCACGCTTACCTAATCTTGGTGATATCCATTGGAATTACAATGGTTCCTGAATATACAAAAAAATGTCAGGTGTATTTTCCAAACTGACCCTAGTCCATCCTCTAACAATTAAGAGTTAATGAGGGGACGCCAAATTTGGTGGTTTAATCCTGGATGAACAAATATCACCTCGAATAGTTAGTGTAGAATAACCGAGATCTTGGGGTTCACAGTAAACAGAGGAAAATACTTCCAGTATTGGGAAACATCTGGTTGCTAAACTGTTACAATTGATAAATGATGGTAATCCTATCTGCTGGCTCTATGGTGAGTGCCGATTCTGAAACAGCGTAACTCTTTTGGATAAAAATCCACTTGGATACGACTGTCAAAAGTCGGGAGTAATGATATTGGTTTCACACACCAGTGAGCTGAGAAAATTGAACAAAATATTTCTTGGTTTTGTAAGTCCAGTTAAACTTATAAGTTAAAATGTTTCTTTGTCTCTTTGGCCAATCCTGTTCACAAATGAACCTGGGGACGTACAAGCCAAGAAGAAGACAACATTAACCAATCAGTAAATGAAGAAAAATCCGCTGGACACCCTCTGATCAGGTCTGCGTGGATTAAACACACATTTATGAAGAAAATGCTACTATTCTATATACACACGGACGGGAACAAGACGATCATTTATCCACTCCGTCAGTCCTGATTAAAGTTAAAATACACACGGTGGCCTTAGCTTGTCCTTTCGCGCGTCGCTTAGCGAGTGCAGGTTTGGCTGAGTTATGCAGCTCTACCCCTCCTGCTCCCGGTCAACGATCAGCTTACAATGTCAATTATTATTCAATTGTCCATACGCGCACTTACATAAATATCGCCTGTCGTTAATGGCTATTAATTTGTCGGCGTCTGTTTGTCATCGTATAGTATTAAATAATAGTCACTTACTATTAATACACAATTGAAATATAACGTGAATTATATTCTGTCACAATTAGTCGCGCCTAGCATATACTCAGTCAACTAAAACCGTCTCTTCTTGTGTAAGAAAGTGAGTGGTAAAATTAACATTAAAACTGAAAATCTGGTATAAAATAGCTACTCGTTATTATTTCACTGGTTTTAACAACTAGGACTCTAAATGAATTATAATGGTAAACGCTTAACACTTTAACACTTAAGCACTAATTTCGATTACCAGAAAATCATCATGAAAAGATCACCACGAATGCTATTAACACATTTAGCGAAATGGTTCTAGCTACTGTGTGCTTAGGCTATTCCAAATATTCTGAGTGACGACTGATAGCTGGTTTAGGAAGACACAGTTTATATATCATCATGGTTGCTCTGATCTATAGATGAAGCTACTTTTCACACTAAAGTGTATAGCAGAGAACCAGAAATATGAGTTCCCCCCAGATACAAGTTTTCACGGTCGCTCTGTTGGGCGTTGCTAATCGACATCAGACTTAAAACCGTGTAACGGGGTTTTCGGAGATTTTGTCCGTATCTGAAGATCAAAAAGTTAACTCTCCTCTGTGCACAAACTTCAAAGGGTACTCGGGGAAATATTTTTGCCCGAGCGCCTACTTCAAAAAGGTCCGGTGTTTCTCACGTGCGGTCTGTCAGGTATCCGATGATTCACAGATCAGCTCGCGTGAGAAACTTGATAAACAAACCTGATTTGCTCCCTGTTATGACTGGCAGGTCGCGAAAGTTGGTAAACAACTTCGTTTGTTTATGTTCAAGGAAAAGAGAGGTGGATGAAAATTAAGCTTGTGTGAGTAAGACAGGCAGATAAATGCATGGTTTTGCTATCAAATCATAGAACGCTAACGGGAACACAAAGGCTGTCAAATTACTGTAGGCTATATTTCCATTATACGTCACAGGGCCGCTGGTTAAGAAACAAAAACAATATCTACCTTCGCTCAATATTACTCTTGGCAGAAATGTAAATAGAAGAAAAGTGCTTCTATTTTAGGGATTCTTCACAGGATATTTCAGAAGATATCAAGAAACACGGTGAATTTATCAAGATGTATTAGCTTGTTTCATAGCATCCAACTGAATTATTCAGTAAAATATTCCTTAAATAGCTATGTTTATATATATACGTATATATTTACGAGGGCAAGTCAGTAAATAGGTCACAAATGGCTATTAAAAAATCTAAACGAGATACGAACCTGAAAACCATTTATTATTGCACTTACATTTCCCCTTATTTCTCAACATATTCTCCACCAACATTGATAGACTTATCCCATCGCTTTATCAGTGCCTCATAACCTGCAGCATAGAAGTCTTTGGTCTGCTGTCTCAGCCACATTCACACCTTACGTTCAACTTCTACGTCATCCGCAAAACGTTTGCCGCCAAGGTGAGTTTTTAGTGGACCAAACAGGAGGAAATCGCCCGGGGCTAAGTCGGGGCTGTAAGGCGGATGTTCAAGAAGTTGCCACCCTAGTTGTTCAATTTTCTTCTGGGTTAATCGAGCCGTATGTGGTCTGGCATTGTCGTGATGGAGCAGTACTCCTCTAGTCAGTAGGCCTGAACGTATTCTTCGAATTGCATCCCGAAGCATCAATAGAACTTCACAGTACGATGCAACATTCACATTCTCACCTTTCTTCAGGCAATGGATTAACAGTACGCCTTGAGAATCCCAAAATACTATAAGCATAACCTTCTCTGCTGATGGCGTAACCTTGAATTTCTTGGCAGAAGATGAAGAAGGATGTTTTCATTGCATTTAAGCACGCTTTGATTCGAGTTGGTAGTCATGCACCCATGATTCGTCCCCATTAACAATCCTGTTAAGCTTGTCTTCTCCTTCATTTGCGTACCAAGAGAGATGTTGCAAAGACAGGCCCATTCTGTTCATTTTGCGTTCCTCAGTGTTAAGGTCAAAGGGGAGTGATACGTACTATACTGATTATACAGTGTGAATTCAGGGTTGTAGCACTTGTCGGCTTGTTTAATTGTGAGTTGTTTAAACATTTATATGTTAGAAAACAGAGTGTACAGAAAGCGTGTGAGCGCTGGTCATGTAGTTATTCTGTACTGGTTTCGGCCGGCTGTGAATAGCTCACGGGGAGTCCGTGAACAGCCGAGTCCGGTGTCTGTTTGTGCGGGAGATGTGTCATCCCGTGGCAGTCTAAGTTGGGCGGTTGACTGGAGTCAGCCTGTATCTTGTGTGTGTTCCCAAGGGTAGTGTAAGGGAACGATATTTGGCCATTTTTCGAGGTGTACTAGTACTTGCCTATGTAGATGTGTTTATCGGCAGATAAGATGTGATAAATCTGCAGATAAGATGAGATAAGAGAAGATAAGGTGTACTTTATGTTAAGGACATGTTCTGAGGCCTTGGTGTATACAGGCCGATGTTTTGGGATCATATTTACCTCCCTGATAGATTTCTATTGTGCAGGAACGGCGCTAGGAGATAGTTAGGCCATTGTTCCTTAGGAAGGGAGAGTTATCGAAGAGATTATAAGGCCAGGAGTTGTGTAGGCCAGATTACTTATAGACTACAGAGAGGATAGTCTTTTGAGTATATATAGATTTAAGCCTGGGTGGCGTTTTGTAACTGCAGTGTCAGCAGTCGTTCTGGTGGAACATTAGAACTGCTAGGATATATAGATTCAAGCCTGTATGGCGTTTTGTTAACTGCAGGGGTATGCAGTCGTTGAGGGAGTCCTATAGATGTACGCCTGTGTGGCGGGTTTTGTAACTGCAGTGTCAGCAGTCGTTCTGGTGAATTTACTGATGTAACATTAGAACTGCGATGTAAACAGGGTTTACATCATACTGAACAGCTGTAACATTCTGCGCAATTGATTATTATTGATTTTTGTGTATCCTGTTGTACCTGTGTAGTGTATCGTATCGGATTGATGTTGCTGTGTGAATAAATCATGTGCTGTCAATTGGAAATGAACACTAGTCTGATTCGTTGATCTATGCTTGACAGTACAGGGTGAGTGACTGTACCTTTCATACCACTCACTACAGACTTTATACACAGGGACAATGCAGAGCTAACCTATTTATCATCTGCTCTGTGTGGGCGCATGTACTACAATCAGTCTAATCACTTCAAGAGAGTTATATAATTTATCACCATTGTATATACCAAGATTTCAGCCTTTAACAGTGGTGGGCCAATCTTTCGGGCGTAATGACCACGAATTCGCGTTATAAGAGCATCAGACTTTATCAGTATCATGGTAAGGTTATAAGAGCAATGAATAGCCCTATGTGGGCGTGACTTGGATTTATAACGCCTTTTCTTACTTCTACATTGTTAAGAAACAAAGGCGAATCTTCTACAATTTTTTGTGTTGATCGTGACCTGTAATCGGCAACGCCTCTACAATACACAGACAGTTGTGTGTCACTCATGACCTTTAATCGGTGACACGGTGAAGCGTCTTGTGTTTACATGCCTCCATATGACATTTTCGCAACGTTTCCAGTTCTACGTTTCGGAGTGAAATTTTCAAGTAAACTTTGACATGGTTATGGCGACCTGTCCTGATTCATCATCATCAGCGATATCTGCATTATGAGAATTACAGTATGTTCCAGTTTTATATGCAAGTGCGAAATATCAAGTAGCTCTTTCCAACAAGAGTGACAGACAGTGTACCTTCGCGACGACAGAGGGAACAAGTGGGTAACTTGCGCTGTTTCCAGTTTCCAGTGCTGTGTACGATCACATAGCATACTGTTTCCAGTTTCCAGTTTCCTATGCTGTGTATGACAACATAGCATGCTGTGTCAAGGTGTAGTGAGAGTTGACATGGGACTCTGCTTGTGTTGTGTCATCTTTGATGTTGATGTCCATCGATTGTAACAAGAAAAGAAGGAACTTTGCTATTTGCAAGATAAGTGGTTGTGTTGTTGTGAAAACTGTGTTTATGTATGCATGCTATCAAGTCTTCTCATATCACACATTATATATTCTATTAACTGTTTAGTATAGGTTTTAGTGCATAATAATTGAGAATTGAAATATTTATTGTGTGAGGTGGAAATTAATTATCTAAATTTCCAGGGACATAAACTTATTATAATTAATTTTGATATGGATGCTAAGTGGTGTGATGTAGATCCTACAGATATAAGACCTATGTTGGAGTATGCATTGGTGGTAGGAAGAGATAAAAAGGGATTGAGAGGCCCACGACTTGGAGCATGGGTGATGGAGGATTTTTTGATTAATGTGTCAGCATCCCTAGAGTCATTTGCTGAACATAACTTTAAGTTAGTTTGTAATTTTGTAATGGCTAGGGATTTGGTTGATTTGCTACGGCACATTCGTGTGTTTGTGCAACAATATATAGAGATTGAACACGGACATATTGTGCAAAGTATATTCAAGATAATCCACAACAGTGTTTCTGACCTGCATAAAAGGGAATTGAATATTGAGAAACAAACAAAAGTAAACAAACAGAGTGCTTTACAGGAAAGTGATAAGTTTTTACAAGATGATGCTGAAAAGAAAAAATTACAAGAAACAGTGTCTAGGCTCACAAGTGAGTTACAGAAATCAAACTTGGATCTTGCTAATTTAACAACAGCATTAGACTCTGCAGGCAGTAAAGTAAAAGATTTGGAAGTTCAGATAGAACATATGAATAGCGTAATGGGTAATCTCACTCGAGAAATTCAAGAGAAGAATGATATTTGTGAGAAATTAAAAGTTCAAACCAAGAAATGTGAAAACTTATGTAATGAAACACTTACTGGCTTATTGTGTGACAATGTAATTGTTAGTCACCGACTTAAAGAAAAGTATTTTGTACCTCCCGAGAATGTTAATGAGCTTGGGAATGGCCAGAATAGTAACACTAAGGAACTTCAGATGGATTTAACACAGTTGAGTGCTAATGAAGAAAAGGATGATAGGGAAAGATTAGAAGAGTTAACGATGTACAAAAGGAAAATGACTGATATTGAGAAATTACTCATGCAGGAGAAGAGTAAGCTTTTAACATCTAATGACTTAATTAAGAAACAAACTGAAGACATCTCACTTAGAAATGCTGAGATTAGTGATCTGAGAAATAGAGTTTATGGTTTGGTAGATGTGGTTTTAGGTATTAAGGGTTTGTCTACTGTCAATGTTGACAAAGGTAGACAGAATGTTTATCACCAAATAAAACAAGCAAGAAGTCAGCCCTTTACACAAGCTGAGACGAAAATCGAACATGATGGACGGAGATCACTACGTGGCAAATACAATTTCCCACGTACTACTTCTGGTAACATTACTGACTCGTGGCGTCAGGCCAGCAAAGATAATTCTGCTATAACAGTCAGTTCTATAGATTGCAAAAAAAATGGAGATAAATTTCAAGGCAGATCTAAAAAGACCAACCATTATTCTGATTATGGAAATACAGATAAACAGATAATAAGGGACAAAGCTATTAGTAAGACTTGTACCCAAAATAAAACTCAACATGTTGATAACCATAAGAATTTTGTTATCACTGGTACTGATCAATTTAGTAAGAATATTGTTACAAAGGAGAATAAAAACAGTTTTGGTGAAAGAAATAACTACAATAAAGGTTATCAGCCGTATAACGATGATTCTAGAATACAACAAAATCCATTGGTTAGATATTTTTATAGAAGTAGAAATACTAATCATAGTAATGTTGCACAACAAAAGAACAAACTTGGTTATAAACAAGGTAACAGTAAGGGTATTGTTTCGAATACTACTGCTTGTTATGCATTTTGAGTTCGAGAGAATATCTTGTTGTGTGTAAGTAGGATTTTATTTCAGCCTACTGTTGTGATGACCTTCATTTCTGTCAGGATGTCTTATCCTTCTGTGTTATCTGCTGTGTGACGAGGAAATGATGGCATCATATAGAAACCAGACGTTTTCACTGCCACACGTTTGGGTAAATGTAAGACTAATTTTCTGTTTTACTTCAATAAATCTCACAAGTTGATTGAAATAGACATTTTCATTTATATTTTCCCACAGTATTCGGCTTGTTAAGAATCTTCGCACCGAAGTTATTTTTTACTGTGAGAGGAATGTGGGTCAACCTGTGACCAGGTGTCTAGTCAAGCGCAACCCAGCCAGCCTGTTGACACGGTGTTGTATGACGTTACCCCGTGCGGTTTTACAGAATGCTATCGAGGACCGCGGATTTGTGACCTATTTATTTTTTGTTTGTTTGTTTAGGAGTTAGTTTAAGATTGCTATAGTGTTTTTTACACTTAATTTATTTTTTGGATAATGAATTACTGTATTGTATAGTAACTTACATTACATAATGTCTTAGGTATTGTGTATGTTCATATGTATGCACTGTTGTGACTCTGTCATTATTTACATGATTGTTTTGTTGATAAACATTGCATGTGTTATGATTGCAATGAAATTATGACATATCACTTTGTAGTGACTTATCTTTAATTTTTGTAATGAGATTGTGGATTTGTGATTTTTTCATACGCTAGTCGGAAGACTATTCCACTTAGACCATATTATGTATGACCATAGGTGCTACGTTGTGAAGTTGAAGCAATGATAGTTGATTCATCAAACATTGATATGTTTTGCAGCGTTGGTTCTTAGGAAAATTTTGGATTTGATGAGATTGCCAGCCCTATGCACAAACTCATTAGCGTCGAATATGCGTTAGTTGTTTCAGAGAGTCTTGTTATTCATTAATTTTTTTTTTTTTTTTTCTTTTATTCTGGTGCTATGTCTAATTAATATTACCATATACAGAGGTTATATGCAGTAACTATTGTGTTGTGAAATGTAATTTTGAAACTAAACTTGTATGTGTTATTTATGATTTTGTATTTGTATTTGTAAACATATTTTGAAACATTGGTTTCTGGTATTTTTTTTTTGCCATGTGTTTTTTTTTTTTCTGCTGAATTCTGTTTAAACTAGTATGTGTTTATTATGAGTCTACTTAAGTATTGGAATTCTTTTTTGTTAGATGTCATTCATTTGGTTAAAGATGATTTCATTTTGGTATATTAGTTATAGATTTAATCTAGAAAAAAATTAAAATACTATTTTTATTTAACTTAGCTTTAAGAAACTTTTTTGTATTGTAATTTTTTAGGGAAATGTATTTTTCTTTGACATTGTTATATTTTTTCTGCGCCAAAGCGCTTAATTAGGTGTAATAATATATGTTGATATTCCATTTAAAATAGTAATTTTTGTTTTGTTTTGAGATTGTGATAATTTTATATATCGCACTTTTTTGTGTGATGTCTGTGATAAATCATTTTAGTTATGAATAAGTTTTGTAATTTGACTAATTATTTATTATGCGTTAGTTACTTGGATTGTTGTTGGGATGTATTGTTGTCGTTTTTCTATGCATTCATTATTTTGTATTTCCTTCTGCCTTTTCGGATGATTCTTCGTTTCACTCCATTTCTTTGGAAGCGGTCTATACTTGGGTTATGCTTCCATGTTTCATCTGAATGTTACTTGATACTATTTGTATACGTTTACTTCTTACACTTCTTATACTTCCATACTTTGTATTCTTACGTATGGTAATATGGATTAGTATATGTAATTATTAGTGACAGTTCTATGTATTTCATGCAAGGAATTGATTAGCTTAATTATTACTATAAGGTATTATGGATCTTTCTTCCTATTTCGATTTCTTTGTTGATTTTCTGTGCTGATCATGCTTCTTTTGTTTGATCTTGACTTTACTTTCTATTTATTGTGTCATGTTTGGTCTACAGTAATAATACATAACTTTGTTTGTAAATGATTATTTCGGTGTATTTAGCAGATTATTATGGGTAATTTGTTTATTGTACACTTGCTTTATTATTTGGCGATGTATTATTTTGACCTTACCATAAGGCTATTGTTGTAAGCATATATTAGAGCTTAGCCGACCCCTCATTTGTCGGTGATGTAGTTTTTTCAAAAAAATGATAAATCATTTTTTTCTCCGGACTGGGTGGTAACTGTTAAGGTCAAAGGGGAGTGATACGTACTATACTGATTATACAGTGTGAATTCAGGGTTGTAGCACTTGTCGGCTTGTTTAATTGTGAGTTGTTTAAACATTTATATGTTAGAAAACAGAGTGTACAGAAAGCGTGTGAGCGCTGGTCATGTAGTTATTCTGTACTGGTTTCGGCCGGCTGTGAATAGCTCACGGGGAGTCCGTGAACAGCCGAGTCCGGTGTCTGTTTGTGCGGGAGATGTGTCATCCCGTGGCAGTCTAAGTTGGGCGGTTGACTGGAGTCAGCCTGTATCTTGTGTGTGTTCCCAAGGGTAGTGTAAGGGAACGATATTTGGCCATTTTTCGAGGTGTACTAGTACTTGCCTATGTAGATGTGTTTATCGGCAGATAAGATGTGATAAATCTGCAGATAAGATGAGATAAGAGAAGATAAGGTGTACTTTATGTTAAGGACATGTTCTGAGGCCTTGGTGTATACAGGCCGATGTTTTGGGATCATATTTACCTCCCTGATAGATTTCTATTGTGCAGGAACGGCGCTAGGAGATAGTTAGGCCATTGTTCCTTAGGAAGGGAGAGTTATCGAAGAGATTATAAGGCCAGGAGTTGTGTAGGCCAGATTACTTATAGACTACAGAGAGGATAGTCTTTTGAGTATATATAGATTTAAGCCTGGGTGGCGTTTTGTAACTGCAGTGTCAGCAGTCGTTCTGGTGGAACATTAGAACTGCTAGGATATATAGATTCAAGCCTGTATGGCGTTTTGTTAACTGCAGGGGTATGCAGTCGTTGAGGGAGTCCTATAGATGTACGCCTGTGTGGCGGTTTTGTAACTGCAGTGTCAGCAGTCGTTCTGGTGAATTTACTGATGTAACATTAGAACTGCGATGTAAACAGGGTTTACATCATACTGAACAGCTGTAACATTCTGCGCAATTGATTATTATTGATTTTTGTGTATCCTGTTGTACCTGTGTAGTGTATCGTATCGGATTGATGTTGCTGTGTGAATAAATCATGTGCTGTCAATTGGAAATGAACACTAGTCTGATTCGTTGATCTATGCTTGACAGTACAGGGTGAGTGACTGTACCTTTCATACCACTCACTACAGACTTTATACACAGGGACAATGCAGAGCTAACCTATTTATCATCTGCTCTGTGTGGGCGCATGTACTACAATCAGTCTAATCACTTCAAGAGAGTTATATAATTTATCACCATTGTATATACCAAGATTTCAGTCTTTATCACTCAGTCAGTTGTCTGGGCACCCACCATGAGCACACTTTCTGGAAATTCAAACGATCATGCATTATGATGTAGGCTAAACCATGAGAACACCCTAATGCAGTTGCTGCACTCTCTGTCGTTACTCGCCTATCAGCTCAAATCATCTCCCCTTCTGTTGCAATCTGAAGAGGACGGCCAGGTCAGTCTTCATCAGCAATTTTTGATCGCCCTTGAGACAATTTATCGACCCAGTTATGTACCGCTTTACGCGACAAACGTGTCGTGGTTGAGTTAAAGTTTTAGAGTCTTTGTCGAGTCAGACAATTATAGTGAAATCGACAATGAGAGTGGAGTGGCAGAATTATAGACAAAACACAGATAATGTGTAAAATAGGGTGAACTTGAGACCCGCCTGGAAGAGGATTCATTAAAGTTATCTCTCTCTCCAAGCCTCAACACACTTATATACTCTTAAGAACCACCCGCTCTCTCTTTCTTTTCTCTTGTTCAATTAGAGACGATTGTAAGAGCTGGGGAAAAAAAATAAGTATGGATGAAGGGTCGTGAACACCGCTTTAATAAACAAGTAAAATGTATTAAAGGTTCTTGAAAGAAGAAAACATATGAAAATAAGTATATCAGCACAACAACATAAGAAAAGGCATCAATATTCACATCAGGTAATCAATATCCAATTAAACACCCACGGACACACAAACCATCAACATAAAACCCTGCTGTAGAACACCGAGAAAATAAATAAACAAAGTTCTCAATCCTTACACTTTTGGGGAACAACATTCAATAACTCCAATTAGTGTCTTTATGTAAATATATATATACTTCTATAGGTGATGAAATACACTAATAAATCCACTGTAGGCGCTATCCATGCACCGTTGGTTACACCGTAATAACCAGATAGGTTGTAGATTACTCTGTCTATATTAGGCTGACCGCTAATACGTGCGGGGTTTTGAATGACCAGAAAACACACACAAGACGAGGTCAATTTAGGACGCGTGAAATTAGGCCTGCGTACTCGATGTTAAATCCGGTTTGGCTGGCTTGAACTTTATTTGTGACTAAGTGCTCCGTTTCAGCACACAGTCTGGTGTTTTCAATTCGGCTGAAGACGCTGCGCTGATAGATATCCTGGAAGCCACAATGCTCTGACTGGTGATCAAGAGGCGAGTAGGAAACCACTACTGCCAACTACGCTTTCAGATTATCTTTGGCTCGTTATACACTGCATGAGCTTATTTCCCATTAGAGGGACGGGCGTTAAAAAAAGGGTTGTACTTCAGCTATGGGTGACAACTCGTTGTGCTAATTGCTGTCAGGAACTGTGAGATCGAGGAGAATGTGACGTTCTTCGCCTGACTGAAATCCTGCAGCAGCAATGTGGTGCCCTGAAACTGAGACCCAAAAAAGACACGACCTTTACATCAAGCAAACAATAACATTACAATAACGTTATAATAAACAGTTATGCTCCACTATGGCATGTATAATTATTTTAATCATTGCTATGATAGTCTCGGGCTGTCTTTATCCATTTGAGTCTCTCTCTTGTTACTTCCACTCTATTAATTTTCAGCATGCGCCCGCATAGGCTAATATATTTTGTACATACATGTACCCGTCAGCAAATTGCCTTGTCAGCAAAATCTACTCCTTCCTCTTCCAACTCAACATACTGGAAACCTAACCCTGTAGTTCCAGCTGAGTGGATATGCAATTCATCTTACAACATTAAGCGAATTTACATAAAATACAGCATTAGACATTACATAATAAATGGTATGCGCCCCTTGTGGTCGATACACAAAAAAGGAAAAGTAATAACCTCCCAAAAATTGAATACATGAAAAATGTAATGTTATAGCTATAATAATATATGTAATTATATCTCTGGCTGGTGACTGCTTTCAGGATTGCCGTGAAAGTTCTAAACTGGTGTCTAACTACACAAGTAGGCATATAACATTCCACACAACCACTAGAAGTTTCTCTCAGAAAGTAATGTGACTAGCTCTTATAATTCAAGTGTTATAGTGCCCGCACCTCACTATCCAGTTTTAAGTGAATAACATACACCACTGACATTTCCTTAAAGTAATGACGCTTTTAGCCTACTCTTAACCCATGGTAAGCAATCTGTTATCGTAAGTTTACCATTAACCCATTGTAAACAATAACACCTAGGAGACACTTAACAGCTTAAGCACCCGTTAACTAAGGAGGTAGACGGCGCTACATTATCACTTAACTAATTACCGGGAAAAATCACCTAAAATAATTAAAGTCACACTCCTATCAGTTATATATAAAAAGTAACGTGAATTATATATATTATAAAAGATGTCAACTTACTCCGAGATGACGAGAATAGGCAACATAATCTAGTTAGTTTGTGCCCACATCTGCCTGTCTCATTTGATCATCTACGGGCCGGAAAAATTTACGAGTGTGCTTGACTGAGTAAAACTACCTAGATTTATAGTCTACCAGAGACGCTACTCCCAGCCTGGCATCACGTGTTCCCACGGATGTACGGCGTATAACGTAATCATGAGTAAAACAAATGTTTTTCTAGAATCTACATCAGAAGCAACAACCGCGAGCAAATTTCCTAGATAAGACATAATATTATTCTAGCACTCATTGCGGCGTTCAAGGGCCACAACCACAAAGAACAAACGTGAGTTTTGTCTCCACTTGGCTGCCGCTAGATGTTCGCTTCTTCAAAGAAACTATTTCTCGCTCGAGATCAACGCTGCACGAGCGACAAGCGGTACCTAGTCAGACACACCAGGTGCAGCTTAGGTAATATTATAGTAAGCTGACCGCTACTGACCAAGTTTATAATTTATAATGAAGGCCAGAACGAAAACAGACCGCGGGGTGGGGTCTGAGAGGTGAATAATGGGCTACGTAAGTAAAAATAAGTAGTAAAAGAAATCGAAAAATGCAATGAATCGAGGAGACCAGAAATGTTATAAGAGTAAGAAAAAATGGGACGTGTTGATAAAATGAAATTATCAGTCAATCCATGACATCACCGTAAACAGGAAACATTTCCTTATGAATATCTTTTGCACGAAGTCAGTTTGCCCCCTCATCCCCCCCCCCCCAATAAAAACGCACAACAGCACGCTGTTCTTCGATCGTACACTCCACGAGCAAGATCGCCATTTTTATCTGAGCTGCGCATGCTCATGTGACACCTAGCGTCTGCCATCTAAAGTAATCGTTAAGCTGGATGTTGCTGCCACCTAATGGCACCTTCAGAAACTACCAACTACAATTTTCAGCTTTCCCATATCCATTTGTGACCTACTTGCTGACTTCCCCTGGTATATATATATATATATATATATATATATATATATATATATATATATATATATATATATATATATATATATATATATATATATATATATATATATATAAGATCATCAATTTAAGATTGTTTAATACAAGAAAATAAAGAAATGAAGTTAGTGAATTTTAAAATGCGGAGTTTTTCGTCACAGAAAAATGGTTACGGTGGTTTGATGTGGTGGTAAAAATTGTTTTTGCTTTGGTTTGGTTAAAATAACTTAACTGGCCAGATGTTTAAACTGGTTTGCTGGCTGCTACGTCAATTACCGACTTATGTTGTGAATGCACGTCCCATGTGTATTTGCAGTGGTAACCGCTTCGAACGTCATGGCAAGAATCTTCTCATCCCGCCAAAGGCAGGCATCTAACGTAGACCACAGATCTTGATCCACAGACTCAACTCAGCTGATAGCACACACTGGTATCCCCAACGTGTACCATAATCTTTAGAAGAAACAAATGTCTCTGCTAAGTATTGATTTCCCGACATTAGTCAGGCGCCTTCCCGTTTTTACTTCCACCGACCCTTTTCCGTTTTTCTCAGTAATTTTTGCTCCTTGAGCATGTCATAAGCCCAGTGGAGTGGATGAAAAAATTATCATTAATCTCAGTTAATTTGATGAAAAAATATGACTGGACAGCGGAAATAAGTTTTATCTGGTTTACACTTGTTTTAATATATATTATATATAAACTGATTAAAATGTTAATATAATAAATATGTACACCCTGATGTCACCATCACCCACTCCCTGCTCCACATGGAGCCTGCGACTACCTCTGCTTTTGGTTTCTTGTGAGAGAATCTACATGAAGCAGTCACCAGCGCTTGCTGTGGGGGTTTGTGACTCCATCATTGTCATATGCTACGGTTGCAGCCTCTTATGAACCGGTACAACCACCAGCAAGTTAAACATGTCAAATACAAAATATAAAATGATAAGATGCACAACTCACCCCATATCGAGTTATAATTTACTGACGTGTGGCACAGGTACACTTCCGAATAATGTCGGACCACGGGTTATGAGGCTGTCATACAGGTAGTTAGGGTATTAATAATATTATTTCAAACTCTACTATTATCCTGTATATAGGTTCCGGTGAGTTTGTGGTTTCCAGAATTATAAAGTAGAGTGTTCTTTCAGTGTTAATTTCAGAAGATCATCTATACTTGGTGCGGTCCACTTCATTGAAGTCCTACTTTTCTTCGGTCCTGGCATGTCTGAAGGTGTCTTAATTAAATGGAACACAGTGCCGAGGTCTATAAATATGTTACATTATAAGGTACTTTCTGCGCAGTGAAAGTCGCCAATCAGACGTAGTCTAGCTTAATATATTTTATTTAGACTAAGCAGATTCAAATGTTTGACCTTAGTAAATATCCAAACCCACCCCCTCCAATCCACTTCTCACGAAATTCCGCATGACACAGCAATTTCAAAATCCTCCCATAAAATGTGTTAATGCTACGGCTGTTTAGATGAATCGTGTCAGTAATTCATAACAAACCCGCAAGGTTATTATAAATGCTAACAAACATGAGTCCACCCGCGGTAATGTTGCATAACATTTCTACCGCACCAAAAGTACATTCGCAGTTTATCTTTCGATAAACCATACTAGATGTATGGGTGCCAAGCTTGGTGTGCGAATACGTTCACGCCTGTGTTTGTTTTACATATGTAAGGCAGATTTATCAGTCTGCTCCCAGCTGGGCTTTTAATGTTATCTACACCCAGAATAGTTGATGAGAGAAAAAAACACCACGAAACCTGAGTCATGCGTACCAATATGAGAGAGAATACGGGAAATGAAGAAATGACTGGAAAGCACAGGATAGCGAAAAAGACAGGCAGAACACAGATAAAATGAAAAAAACTGTCATTTCGTGAGAGCCAATTATACACTTTTTTGGAGGTTGCAAAATTGGCTATGTGTCCTGTCACGATTTACTTTCACAGCAAAGCGATGGCGCTTTTCGGATGGGCCTCGGTTCGATTCCCGTTCACCCATCACTTATATGTCTTTCTTGTTGTCTGGTGTCCTTCTCTATGTCCAACGAGTGCTTGTTAATTACCGTTATTTACTTGTCTATTATTATAATGATTTATTGATTACTTAATTAGGCAAAATAAACTTTAAAATTTCAACAGGAAAAAAAATTAATCAACGACCACACGATAAATAACGCATAATAAGTTTGATTATAAATCTGGGGCTTAAAAAATTATAAAAATTTTTAATATGCTGTCTAAAGAGATGCGATAATTTTTTACGCGAAACTGAGTAAGAGCCAGAAGTGGTTTATAAGCCGGGAAGGTTGCGACCATTATCGTCAGTAGAACCGATTCAATCATAGCAACGTCGCTGGTGGCTTTCCGGAAACAGCATACCGAGGATAATTCCAGCAGTGCAAGGGGTGTCCTACTGGAAAAGATGATTTGTGTGACGTTGTAAACAGGAACCACGTGAGGGCTCGGAATTAGGATGACGTAGCGGTCTGTATCGACACTCTTTCCTACCCTTAACCGATGTTTTGGAAGACTGCAAGCCCAGTTGACTGCGTCATATCGCTTCACAGATCATTACTATTTTAATATTACCCAAATTTACCGCATATTAAAACAAAATGCAATACGAAACTAAAAACCGAAAGACGATCTATATATATTTGTAGTTGTGATCAAATGGACATATTATTTCCTTCTCTTTTAGCTTTTTCTTTCATCGTTCTCATTACCTTATTATGAAAGACAATGAAGGAGGTCATTAAAGGAAGCCACCATGCAACGAGAAGTCTGGACAAAGGACAGAACTGGGATCTCAAGAGATATAACTCCGTGACAAAAGGTAGAAATTGCACTATATGTCGATCAATCACAAGTCATGGTTTTTTTTTAACGCCTGCCATGAAGAATGCAGCCGAAGATGTTGTTACGTGAGCCTACACATTTCACGGCTATTGACTTATTGGCTGAGGGGCGGAGTTATAGGAGCCGCTTAAGAATTGTTACAGATGGACAGTTAGAGAATACAACCTGATGTTAAAAAGAGAAGCCAGGACGTTTTACAACATTCATCTGTGGAAATTTGAGTCTCCGAAGCTTTTTCCTTGAGGTATAATTTCATTCTGGTATGGATTTTATTCTAAAAGTGTTGTTAGGAAGTTAGGGGAGGACTCTGGCATAAATTTGAATCTACAAACTAAGTTTAGTATATAATCAGAAAGACTCTAGGAAGCCTACGTCCGGATAGCAGAATTCGCAAGACAGAACATCATAAACTTCCTAAGTTACAAGCAAGGAAATTCACTGCCGTGTTTGCACACGTCCGCAGCGCCAGCATTTTATTCATCTGTTTATCATGTTCACGAATCAGTTGATTCATCTATATATGAAGTACAATTCATTCCAAAGCTTATTGCCTGAATCAAGTTCAAGGTAATCACAAGTTGATTCATCTATATATCAAGTTCACGCACTCACAAGATGATTTCTCCATATATCAAATTCAACTCAAAAGCTTGTTGCTTGAACCAAGTTCAGTTGCTCAACACGTCAGTGCATGAAGTGAATTCAGCTAATAAAAACGCGTAATGCTTCTTTGCACTGAACCTACTTGTACCAGAAGATAATTTCTTGAATAATTCAAGCCACTTCAGTGCTTTCTTGAAGACCAGGCAACAGTTAGTTTCCTGAGATCATTGTCAACAATGTATCTGCGCTAGAGAGATCTCCAAGCGTTTATGACTAACACATCTTACACGTTTCTCACTACATCAAGTGCGATATTTACAGCACTTAGTGCTCGTCTTTGATATAACCCACACCAAGGAAAAGACTTCTTCATAGAACAGTCGGTAGTACCTTTGAACGATCATACAATGAAAGAAATTTGGAAGGGTTGCGGACTCTGCAGATGACATTCATTAGTGTGGCAACACTTAGTTTATCTCATCGTCATTTCATTATTAGCATGGTTTCACTATTTTATTTAATTAATTACCTTTTTACATTTTATGTGTGAAGTATCTTTCACAACCATTTTTCTTTACTTCCTATTAACCCTATATGTGTATATATTCATCGTCTCGTTCTTATCTTCCTTTTCTTAATGAGTAGATTTCTGGAGATCTTATTGATAAGCCATACCCTTCTCTATACTTATCTACTTTACCGTCCACGATACGTTCTGTGAAATAGGACGTAATGCGATTTTGACGTTGGGCGAACACCATACTTTATACTTAGCAAAGTTATAGGGGATACTGTAGTGCACCTGTATTGACTAAATAGCCAAGATACTGTACACATACAGTACTGTATTTCAGCTAATGTACTGTATGTGGCAAGGTAATACTGTCCATATTAAAAATTTGCTGTGGCAAATAACCTCCCTCTACAATTAGTTTATCTAGGGTTTCGACAAAATCTTCTGCTGCCTTAGCATCAGCACTCGCAGACTCACCACTCACTTTCACATTATGCAGCGAAAAACGTTGTTTGAAGCGCTTGAACCACCCAGAACTAGCACTGAACTCGATATTGTAGTCTGGTCCTGCTTTTTCTTTAAGCATTTCGAACAAGCTTCGTGCCTTAGCAGTGATCGTCAACGTGCTGAGAGGGGTTCGCTTCTGTGTTTGGTCCTCAATCCAGGTCATTAGCAATTTTTCCGTATCTGATACAGGTCCCTCTCGCATTTTCGTAAGCTTTGTAGCTTTCAGTGGAGCCGTTCCTTTAACAGCTTGGAGAATTTTTTCTTTGTTCTTAAGGGTCGTCGTGACAGTCGAGTGCGACATGCCCAAATCACAAGCTATTGCATTCATTTCCTCACTGCTTTTTCTTTCCTTACTCAAAGTCAGGTACCTAGTTACAGCTGGGTAGATTGGAGCGTGTCGGTATCGTGATTTGAACCCGCACCTTTGCCATAAAACACCAGCGCTTAAACCACTCTGTCAATCTGAAATATACAAGGTATATATATATATATATATATATATATATATATATATATATATATATATATTATATATATATATATATATATAAACAAAAATATATATATATATATATATATATAATAGATCCAGAAATCTTTGGTGACACACGCGGGTTTGTTGAACGTACGATAATAGCTGGCCTAGTGATAACACAGAAAACAATATAAATCAACTTACCAGATCTTCGGTATACTTAAAAATATCCTGATCTGTATTTTCTTCCGCAATCACTATGGCAGCAAACAAAACAAATATCATTGTCCCAGTCATTGTTAAACTGCTTCTATCAATACTCAGTTCCCTGGATCTGTAAACTCTATCTGACACCAGTCGCTAAAAGACCAAAAGTGATAATAAAAGTATAGCTTTTATTTACAAGTTGTGAAAAGTGTCAACTGATTATATGTCACGGATTGCCACCCCTGCTATGCAGTAGTAGTCCACCAGTGGCCAAGACTCAAGAGTAACTAAAATGGGTCGTCAAAGGTGTCTACCTTTGCTCACGATTACTCTTGGCAGAGTTGTAGAAAGAAGTGTAAAGACGCTTCTATCTCAAGGGACTTTTCTTAAGATGTTTCCGAAGTCAAGAACAATGCTGCCTTGTCTAAGCAATTGTTAACTTCTTATCGATCCGCCGCCTTTAATGAAGAATTAAGCAATGGTTATAGCCCTTTAAGCACCCAGCTGGTGTAAATCCAGCGAAATTCTCTTTTCATAAGAATTAGCTCTATAGATGTGATTATATGTCTAGATGTATGTATATATATATATATATATATATATATATATATATATATATATATATATATATATATATATATATATATATATATATATATATATATATATATATATATATATAAAAGTCTTGCTCATACGTATGCTTTCACACTTATAATAACTGAATCAACTATGATTGTTAAGTTTTAAAATAACATGTAACACATTTAATAATCAATTAGGTTTAACGGGTTAAAATAAATAGAATGATGGTGAATTTTGATGAAAATAAAATGTCTCGTCATTGAGACGTGGGCTGAGGATTTAAATTTAAAATTTAATTTTAATGTCAGTTTCCTGGTGCCTGTTAGTTAGCACTTAGGCTGTATAAGCGAGTCCTGCAGCCTTGGTTTTTCTCGATTCTTGCGTGATGATGACACTTCACAGTCTGGTAGCTTCGTTCCTCAAACGGTCTGATAGCTTAGTACCACGATCTTTTAGACAAAATAAAAGCAAATGCCTCTGCTATGTACATTTGTGCGCTGCAAATTAACAGGCGCATTGTCTCGCTGTCCACCCAACAATGTTAACCTCTCTTAATAATTATTATTGAGTATTCACTGCACAGTTCAGGGAAGATGATTAGAAATCACCAATATTATTCCTCTGGATATTAAATTGGGGAAAATGTGTCTGGACAGCGCGAATTGCAATGATTTGCCTGAATTACAAGTAACAAGGTACATATATCTCACGATATGATATTATACACCTTAAGCACACATGATGTTATCATCACTCATCACTGCTCCAGTCGGAGTCTGGGGTCACCTCTGCCGTCGGTTTTCTGTACGACTAGCAAGAAGAAATCACCAGCGCTTGCTGTAGTGGTTTATGAATATACTTTTTTCTTTAGTTGAGGTTGCCAGACTCATATTTAACCACTTAGCGAGAAAAACATGTCAAATTCACATTAGTAAAATAAATGTTTACACTTACCCCAAATTAACGTTTGTGAACACAATCTTCTCGCACAGTTTAGAATGGACACAGCACTTTATTAGATGCTTCGAATCACTTTAAACATCAATTTAAAGAAGTCAGAGGTCATGACGCTCAATGTGAGCAACCCTGAGCCCATATCAGTAAGGAATCAGCAACGGGTACAGACAGACACCTTCACATACCTAGGATGCATAGTAATACCAGATGGCGGGGCAGGCAAAGACATCAACATCAGAATGAATAAGGCAAGAACAGCCCTTTTTAGCCTAAACAACATCTGGAAGTCCTCTCAATACAACACAAGCACACAATTAAGATTATATCAGAGCTGTGTGCTTTCTGTGCTTCTCTATGGTGCGGAATGCTGGAGAGTCACAGAGAAGGAAATGTCGAAATTGTCCTCTTTTCTCACAACATGCCTAAGAAAAATTCACCGAATCTTTTGGCCGAATACCATCACCAATCAAGATCTGCTTACTCGGAGCAAGCAAGAGGACATGCACACCATCAGAGCTGGCAGACGCTGGAGCTGGGTTGGCCATGTCCTCAGAAGAGTGTCGTGAAACATTCTAAATCCACATATATAAATTAAAAGGTAAATGTAAAGCCTAACACATAAATTCAATAACAGGGAAAGAAGAATGGTAAAGAACAGTGCTGTCACAATGACTGTACTCGTGACCCCCCTTTTTCTGCTTCGTCTGCATATTCTCACGTTCACGTTTATTAATAAAGCCTATAGCAGCATACACGCGTTTCCACAAAACAATAAAACGTGTACTGCATTTCTAAGAAAACCTTGAGATACGCAAGCTGCTTAATGACCTAAATTAATACTAGCATTAATTTCATTTTATACACTGCGTAACGAAAAGACAGATGGAATTAGGAGAGAGAGAGGGAGGGCTGAAAGCAGGAACGCCGGCAACACTAACACGCGTCTCGCGATATACAATTAATGCCACCCCAGCGCGAAAGGCATGAAGCACTAGCGTTTTTTTCAAATAGACAGTGATAAAAAACACTACAACTACGAGAGTTAGGTTTAAAAACCTGTAAAATGCTTATTGGGAAACATGACATTATACTGGTTTACGTTTGAAAGTCTGACAGTACAGCAGACACCATAAAGTTTGGAAGTGAGGAGGTGGTAACAGCACGACTATCCTAGAAGAAAATACATATTTTGAACGCCGCCACTTAGCTCCCTTAAAACTTATATATTTGGGTTCCTTGGGACTTGCTGACAAAGAATAGGTTAAGTGTTACGCAAATAGTCTAGGAATTAACAAATTATAGCCAAAAGAAAATAGTGAGGGTGTCAGACAACACCAAATAATAATCGCACAGTGGCATGTTTTGAAACCACCATTTTACGGGAAATAGGCCACCATGTTAAATCCTATTTGATTGGATAGAAGTAAATGTAAGGCGAAACACGATTAGTCGGACTACAAATACTAATTTTTTGTTGTTAGGGGAAACGGTAGTAGGGGTACTTTTTTTGAAAAGCTGTGTAAACATGGCCCGATTGGTTAGACCCGCCAATATAGTCAATTAGGAGCGTCAGTTCAGTGCCACATTTTAAAATAAACTTACTCAGAAACAGTGCGTTGAGAACCAGCTTATATTTTTTTCTAAATATAAGCTGGGACAGAGGCAGATCGGAATTTGTGCCATATTCATCGCCAGTCAACGTATTTGTGTATTATTTCCATGAATTGTGGTAAGCTTGACATATTTGATATCTTTTTAATGAAAATTGAATGTAAATTGATAATTTATGTCTGTATATGTGCGTGGTTCAGTAGCAAACATGAGGCAAGGCCTAGATAGTGCTCCAACCTGAACAGGACGTGTCGGAGAAAAGTAAAACTGCATGGAATTGCCAAACAGTACACTGACACCTATCTTATTGACTAGAAAGAACTAATGCTGGAATTGCAGAGGCGTAGTAACCATTGGGGAGGAGTATACTGGTGTAAATTGTTTCAGATGAAGCTAGCAGTTGGCCTACATCTCTGAACTCAGTGTTTGTTATGTATTGTGTTCAGTGTGGAAATAGATTATAAATTAGTTCTGAAATAGGAGGTACAACCTTCTTGTTTCAGGGACCGTGGTCCTAAGTTATTGAAGCAGCACCTGGTCTGAGTTTTGCTGAATCCAGAGGCTGACAGCATACTCCTTGGTCCAGATAGCGACCAGTGAGGTGTCTCCAGAACACAGTGAAGCAATCGAGCAGAGGAGTCTTTTCCTGCCGCCATCACGAAAGATAAGCTTCTGTGGCCAGAGCCGCTCAACATTATGTGCCCCCCCCCCCCTCAAAAATTGACATTATATTAAACACAGAGGGACAATAAATTGTTTTCAATGACAGGAACTGTGAACTTTTCCCAATACTATTTCCACGATAATCAAACACTTGAAGTCATGATGACAAACAACAATCTAGCTTGAAAAACAAAACCAGTATTACCTCATAGTACTACTTCACAACTTACACACATAGGATAATACTAATAAATTATGTCAATACAAAGATCATATTTATAAATTGTGATTACATTTGATTGTGATTCCTGGTTCACTGTGTAGTTGAATCAGGATATCTATTGTTGAAAGTAATTATTACATATATATTTGAAACTTTACACTTGACTCATTTAAGATAGTCTTATAGAGTGTTATATGTGTGTGAGTGTCACAGTGTTGTAAAGTGTTGTGGAATAAATTAAATTGTTTATCTGTCTGTTGTTGTTGTGACTTACACTTCATCATTTTCATACCCTAGACATTCAACGTAGTCATCACAATATTCCAGAATAATTCTGACTGAGGTATAAATGTGGTAGCAAGTAAGGTCATCTGTAATACACCACACTTATTAGATACATATACCTTCACAGCTGATCTCAGTCAGTACACTAAGTCCCCTATAAATAGTAATATCATCCCCCTTTACCACAAAGAGACTCCGATGCCATCACAAGAACAGCTATGCTTTGGACCCCTGAAAGAAAACGAAAGAGAGGGCGACCAAAAACAACCTGGCGGAGGATGGTGAGGGCTGAGATGCAAAGAATGAACCAGAGTTGGGGCACTGTACGAAGGATGGTTACCAACCGAGCAAAGTGTAATCAATTTGTTGTTGCCCTACAAGACGCCACTAGGCGTGATGGACCTGCTTTGACGGTCGGCGGCTAAGGAGCAAAGAAGAAGAATCACTTGGTCTGGGATACTATAGTAATCCTCTTATGACGGGTGTTCTGCGAATCACTTGGCCTGGAAAACTTTAGTTATCCTCTTATGACGGGTGATCTGATTCCTTAAATATCCTGACTTTGTTTTTAACATGCGGGTGTAGTTTTACGTTTCAGAGTTGCCCAAAATATGCCAAATAATAGGACAATGAGGTAGAAAAATGAAGACATGAGGACAATGAGGTAGAAAAATGAAGACATGAAGTGATACTGCTGGAGTGAACGAGAGAGAGAGAGAGAAGCACAAAAGTACACAAACAAACCCGTTTTGTAACATTATAAATGAGCATATATTTTTTCAGAGGACATAAAGTTAGAATGCTTTTTGCGCAGCAAATAAGAAATTCTTTTTGATAGAAATTTGTAGCGCAGAAAAGCATCCATACGTATGTACTTGTGTTGTGAAGTGATGACGTGTCTTTGTTTTGTGTGGATACGAGAAGAGTCTGTGTCTTGCCTTGCTGGCAGTCAGATATGTTTCATTATGTGGCGTTTTTCGCTAATGTGTTCTTTAAACGTATGGTTTAACCACTGAGGTATGTGTGACTCTGAACGCTTGATTTAATGAGTCTGTGCTAATTATGTCCATCGGACAGATACTTACTTACTTACTTAGTCGCTCCTCTTCTACCCTGAGGTGTAGAGCTTAGCACAATAGAGCGCCGTACTATCCTATTGACTGTCTTCCCCCTGGCCTGGTTTCATTCTAGTCCTTGGTCCTTCAAAGATTGTCTAATGTTGTCCTCTCAGCGGAATCTGGGTCGTCCTGGAGGTCTGGATGCCTGGTTTTTAGTTGCCTATGCTTGTCGGGGTAGCCGATCTTCTCCCATTCTGCAGATATGGCCAAACTATCTTAGTTGGGACTGTTATACTTAGGTCTGCAGGGGTTGTGTGTTTATGCCTTGACGTATTGTCTGGTTGCGGACCATGTCTCTTCTTGTTACTTCAACCAACTTCCTCAGATACCTCATTTCTGAGGTTTGGATCTATATTTTGTTGGCTGTAGTCATTGTCCATGGCTTGCATCTATACGTCAAGACTGGGACATATGTGGAGCTGTATACAGCCATCTTCGTCTTCTTGCCAACATATTTATATTATTTACTGCGGATAGCAAACTATTCAATATGTTTATAAATCAATTGTATCTATGATGATGATTCAATGCATCTTTATTCAATATGTTGTCAGTATGTCTAATCATATAATGGAAAGTATGGCATGAATCATTCATTTCATTTGACCTGAGAAAAAAAATATTTTATCGTGAATTACCAAGTATGTCAGAAATATATCGTATCATGAACAGTGTGCACAAGTAAAGCACTATATGGATAAGAAAATATTGTATGGACAGGATTGTGAATGTCTTGGACATTTGTTATGGTGCTGTATTCACTCATGGAAGCTAGAACCATTTTACCAGAATTCATTTGATCAGGAAGAATTTACTTCGTCCATCATTACGTATAAATAAACATTACTATAGAACACAGCAGCCCCATAAGTCCTCAGTATTTAGAGGACACCAAGAGGTCATGCACGTCATCATAGCTGGCAGACGTTGGAGTTGGCTTGGCCACGTCCTCAGAAGAGATCCCGATGCCATCACAAAAACAGTATGCTATGGAAGAAAAGCGAAAGAGACGCCGACCAAAAACCACTTGGCTGAGAAATGTGGAGGCTGAGGTGCAAAGAATGAACCAGACCTGCGGCACTTATAGCCGGGAGGAAAATAATTGTTAAATTAGTTATGTTGCTTGGCTGGATTTTGATTTGGACAAAAATATAGACAGGAGTTTAATACCTTTATTTGACAGACGATCATAAATAAATCGCTGGTTGGTAAGCGATATTTCCACGTGATCGTAGTGACTGAATGTATAGTCCGTTCGGAAATTCGTGCCCACAGAAAGCGTTAATTTTCTCCAAAACTGTTTGTTGTATGGACATGAATTTTTGCATGCAGTCTTAGATTTTCCATGCAGTTATTAATATATTTTTTGCCCTTACAGAACTCATGTCATGTTCGAATTTTCTTCTTTACGTTATATAAAAAAACTTATACTGTTGTCTGGGTTAATTTTTAGTAGTTTTACAGGAAAATTACAAGATCCGTTCAAAAATATATATATTTTTTTTAATTAGTTACTCGCGACTGTGTACAATAGGTGCGCACTCGTGCGGACATGTAGTCACTACACTAATTCAAACCAAAAAAAAAAAAAAATTTTGAACGGATCTTGTAACTTTCCTGTAAAACTACTAAAAATTAACCCAGACAACAGTAAGAGTTTTTTATATAACGTAAAGAAGAAAATTCGAACATGACATGAGTTTTGTAAGGGCAAAAAATATATTAATAACTGCATGGAAAATCTAAGACTGCATGCAAAAATTAATGTCCATACAACAAACAGTTTTGGAGAAAATTGACGCTTTCTGTGGGCACGAATTTCCGAACGGACTATACTAGTGAGCGAGAATTTTGTTCTGGATAGTTCGGAAAATGTTATAGTAGTAGATCAAAGTTCTAGATTAAGTCAGTTGGTTCTGAGTCTTGACAGAGAGAGCATTTTACGAAGAGAATTCACGCATCGAATGAATTAGCCAAATGTATCTTGGTTGACCTGATTTTGCAGAAGTTTACAACTATCATTTCGAACTTCATTCTCAATGCCACTTTGTTAAATGACAGTGTTCTATTTTTTGTGATGACGAGACATCAGTTATTTCATGTTGGAGGACTGTGTTTGTTCGTAACATCAGGTACGTTGAACTTTTAGTTGTAGTGAAGAACAATAGATAGACAGACAGTCCAGAATCAGAATTAAGCTTGGTAAACGTCCATCCCTTGCGGTTAGACCAGTTTCTTTAGCAAGATATACCAAGGCTATGTTGTACATGATTATCAAGAAAGAAGAGAACTAGCAGAGAATAAAATAGAAGAAATGACAGTAGTCTTCTTCTTCTCGTTCGCTGTTATTTAGTAATGTCTACACAAGAAGTCCGTTCTCTGGATGTATGTTGCTGTGGTTGAAAGTTCGTCAAGACTCCCAAACAGTTTTGTATGGATGTGCGTTTCTGTAGGCCAGTGTTCAGTCCGCAATTGACTAAGCATGTGGTAGTCTTGCAGGACATGTTCGGCTGTCTGCGCTGCCTGTCCACACGCACGTAGGGGTGATGGGACCAATCTCAGTCTGTATAAGTGACTGTTCAGTCTGTTATGTCCAATTCTAATACGGAACAGGATCACCTGTTATGCTCGATCAAGAAGGTGATAGTTGTCTCTTTGTTGGTCAATTTTCGCGATGGCCATTACAAGGGTCCTCCCCTCCTGGAAGGCAACTGCCTGCTCCCTCTGTAGTAGTGAAAGTAACAACAGTGGTTCTAAACATGGGACCAAATCACCACTAGAGCGAATAATAGAGAGTACGTGAGACAGCAGATGTATTTTGAATGTTGCACAATTCTGCCATCCTGTGTATTGGAAAGGCTAGATATTATCACGAGGAGGCATTTTTATAAGATTCGTAAACGGGAATATCATCCGTAAGGCCTTCCCAACCGGAAAGATCGCCGCCAATTGCAGGACAGAAGCTATGGCACAAGCTTTGAAAATCCTCACCAGATCAGAACAACAGCCACCAGCTAAGATAGTAATCTTTACTGAAGGAGATCATTACTGGAATCAATACAGAACACCAGAAATGAAAGAATGATGCATGAGATCAGATCTGAGCTAAACAGTATCCAAAGATCATCAACCATTGTCCATAAGTGGTTACCTTTCCGTTGTGGAATCACTGGAAATAAAAGAGCAGATGCTCTCTCTAGAAGTGGCAGTAAAACGGAGCAATTTAGCCACCCATTGCCATATCGAGAAGCTAAAACCATCATCCACAAGTACGAAAACCAGTGGAAGGAGGAAGGTGATACATAGAGATGACCCAATCCACCAACTTAACAGACACCAACAGACCATAATAGTCCGCCTGAGAACTGGAGACGTCTGACCTGGCCAGTGGGTGCTTCCATAAATTTGACTTGCTAGACCGGAGGGGAACGGAGGATCAAAAAGGAAAAAAATATGACTGGAAAGGCTAAAGAGACGCAATTGGGGGCGGGGGGGGGGGGGGGGGGGGGGGGGAAATGGATGAAAGTAAAAATCCACGTTCCCCAAATTGACACGAGGTACGGAATTGGACGTTTTGCGATACCAAGCGCTTGATTTGAATTTGAGCGGAAGAACGCAGATGTCTGAAAAAAATTACAAAAATTAAAAAGTAAATTTTTCTTAATATTAATGTTAGGAATATAAAAATTAGCTGGCCAGATGGCCTATTCTGAGCAGTGAACGAATATGGTCTTAATTTTACAGACGGATAGATAATATTGAAAATAATGACAAAAGACAGTGTAGTTTACATCAGCCACAGACTGCATTGAATCTAACATATCGTTATTTGCACACAAAAACACGACCTTGGACACAGATGTTCAAATTTACTTGGCATAGAAGTGAAGGGACATTGGTGGTAGCTGTGTCTAAATATAACTTTTTACAACAAAAATTTGAAGGGGAGAGAACGGTTGGGTCAAAAATCGAGCACAATTTTGTAGAAACACAAGTAGAGACGGACAGACTAACAGATAACCATCCATACGTGACTGAAGCTTGACTGAAATGACTTTAGTGAGGAAATTTGAAATTAAAAATAAACCTCGGCAGTGATTGGCCACAGACAATCATATCATTAGCGCTCAGAGCGCATTTGGGGTCATTCTTCAATAATTGTTCAGTGTTAGACACAGATTTTAAAGTGTGGTGTTTTCCCATATGAAAGACAGTGAGTTAAATTTAGGGACGCCATCCTATAGCCAGCAGCTCAGCTGAGTTTTGCTAGCACTTCTGTGTTAATTATTCATAATCTGGTAAGATTGAAATTATTTCTTTATATATTTTGAATATTGTTTCATGTTCGAGTGATTTGATACTGCCATATCATAATCTAGCCTTACAAACAAGTAGGGATTTTGCTCTAGACCCCCCGCCCAAGTCAGGGTCTAGGGACTAACAATGTACCTAAACACCAGCAAGGATTATGCAAGACAGATCAAGAGTTGAGAATAAGGAAACATATTACCTATCCTCTTTTAGGGTAGAAAACTAATAATTATTTTTCAGAATCTATAGTCTGGGAGGATCTATCGGATGTAAACCCACCATGGTAACTGTGCTGTTTGGTCAGAGAGATCTGACCTGTCTGTATAATGTGGTTGTTGTGTCAGTGTGGTGTCCAGACGTGGGTAGAGAATAGATTTTGACACATGGCCCATACTTTGATTGCAGAGCTGCGAGTTTCTGTCGTCCACGAAGAAGTATCTATTCGGGTGGTGATTTACACAAGTGTATCTGTGCAGTCCTTGTGACAGAGACCACCATTAGTGCCCGCCAGCACGGAGAGGTGGGACCGCCTGATTTCAGCACCAGAGCTACAAATACCAGATGAGTGAGCCTCTGGTCTGCTGGATATTCACCAACCCCATTTAGTTGCAGATACCCCATAAAAATTCCCACCATTTTCTGGACACTATGTAGTCAATATAGACAGGTGTGATGAGACCACCCCAACAGCACAGACAATAAATATCCTCCCTAGTAGCTGACTACCAGAACATTTTAATAAAACTAACTATTCTAGTACTTAAATATGTACACTTTTGCATTTATTATGTAACATTCCATGCATAATTTTCATAAATTTTAAATCCTTCTTTTAAAACAAGTTCTGGTCAAAATAAAACTTGATCCAGAACAAATAAATGTAATATAATTATATCAAAAACTTTACACACGTGAGTTAGTTCAGTGTATTGTAACACTTGTTAATCTTATTAGTCTTGTTAAATATCTATGGGTATATTTATAACTATCACACCACAGTACACATCATAACCCTAGACACTTTACGCAGCTACATTCATAAAAAAAAAAATTAAGTGTGAGGTCGTAGTGGTAGCAAGAAAGGCCTTCTGACAATTCTCAATTACATTTTATCTCAGGAGCCTTCACAGCTGGCCTCATACAATTTACATGTAGTACCATCATCATCATACAAAACCATCAATACCACTACATATATTGGGGTCTTGTCCAGGGATAATTAGCCCAACAGTAATATTAAGATCTCCTGGTGGGAGAAATAAAAGTAGGGAAATAAATTGTAAAATTTCCTTTAAAATTAAAAGTGTCCCTGCAGATAAAAGTTGGTGAATCTTCACAGCCAGTAATAATTAATTAGTTAACTGGTTAGTTAGAATTAGTTAGACTATAGTAATTAGAAGTACTTAGTGTATTTACTGGTTAGAGATTTAGCTTATATATTATTATATTGTCTAAAAAGTATGGCTGAGCTAGCAAAGTTTAGATCAGCTGCTGTGCTCACTGCGAAGGAGATGGGGATGGATGGTCAAATTTTAATTCAATACGTAACGACTGAATGTGATAAATATATTGAAAGGGAAGATAGAAAGGTAGCTGAAGAGAAGAGGTTACAAATTGAGGCTGATAGAGAAATTAAGAGGCTGCAGATTGAGGCAGAAGAAAAACGACAGCAAAGGGAGGCAGAAGAAAAACGACAGCAAAGGGAGGCAGAAGAAAAAAGGATGACTGCCGAAAGGGAGGCAGAAGAAAAACGACAGCAAAGGGAGGCAGAAGAAAAAAGGTTGACTGCCGAAAGGGAGGCTGAAGATAGAAGGTTGCAGAGGGAGCACGAATTACGACTAAGGGAGCTGGAATTACAAGGCCCGGCCCCTGAAAATGGTGCCAGCCCTTTTGCCTCAGATGCTACGCCCAGTATGGGAGCCTCAAACTCAGCTATGGGGTTTCATTTAGACCATTTTGTTGAGAAAGACGATGACATAGAGGGGTACCTGGGACGTTTTGAGTTATTAGCTACTACATATGGGTTAGAGAGAGAGAGGTGGAGTTTAAAGCTATCACAGGGATTGAGGGGTGCTTCTTATGAAGTATTTGCCAAAATGAACAGGGAAGACCAAGACAATTATGACATGTTAAAGCAGGCTTTGTTATTAAGGTACGAGAAGAATGGTGAATTTTATCGTAAGAGATTTAGAAATGCCAAACTGTTGTCTGGGGAGACATACCACCAATTCTCTGCCAGACTAGAAACCTATTTGGAGAAATGGACGGCTCTGGGGAAGACCCAAGATCTTAAAGAAATGATCATGATTGAACAATTGAGAGAGTCCATGGCTCCAGACATGAGAAAATTTCTCATGGAACAAGGTGCAGAGAAGTTGGGGGAAATTTTAAATGTTGCTGAGAGGTATCAGGCAGCCCAGGCAGAGGTAAGTGGTGCTAAGAAGAAGCACATAGACAATTTTAAAGCTCCACAGCAATTTAATAAATTTGATAATAGAGAGCAGGGAAATAAGGGTAGGACAAACTTTGAGCGGCCAAGAAATGACTATCGCGACAGAAACTCACAGTTCAATGACCAAAAGTTCAATGAAAGAAAACCGTTGAACCAAGGGAAAAGATGGTGTAAATGGTGCAAGAAGGATAACCATAACACCGAATTTTGTAGAAGGAAACCTTCAAACATTGCTGCAATGAAGTCGGGGACGCAAAGATTAAAGGTTAATCCTAAGGGACAACAGGAACCTTATCACCCCCCAGTTTGTGAGGATGTTATTTGTAATGGGGTCACCATAAGGTGCCTTTATGATACAGGTTTGGATTATGATTCAGTTGTGAAGTCTAGCCTAGTGGACCCAAGTCAGTATACCACAGAAACAGTGGAAATACAAGGGGCGACTAAGGACATACCACTCATGACACTTCCCATCGCAAGGATAACGGTGAAAACTCGCTATGTGGAAGGAGAAATCAGAGCAGCAGTGATAGATGAACCAATCTACCCTCTGATATTGGGGTGTAGATACGTCTTCTTGGGGAATCCCGAGAAACCTGTGATCATGGCGACAGTGCAGACCAGGTCACAGAAGAAGGAGGAAGAAGGTGAACCTATAAACGCTCATCCAGAGGAGATGAGGAAGGCGCAGGCTGAGGATAGGACACTCAAGCCCTGTTTTAAAAAAATTGCCCAAATGCCACACACCTCCGAGCAAGGGGGAATATTTCATGAAGAATAGATTATTATACAGGAAGACAGGAACTAGATCCACTGGTCACGGACAGTTAGTTCTTCCCAAGAGATATAGGGCAAATTTGATAAGGAGCTTACATGTTGGAAAAGATGGTGACCATGAGAAAGTCGGTACCATCTGCCAAAAGATTGCTCTAAAATACTATTGGCCCGACGTAAATGTCGATGTTGAAAACTTTGTAGAAGCATGTGGCGTATTTCATGAGGGAACACCCACAAAGGGAAAATATGTGCAGGACCTAGAACCGCCACGGGGCAACTTTAGGCCTGAAAGGAAAACTAATTATACACGGGTAGACAAAGTGGAATGGGAGCCCCCTTTTCACACCCAGTCTTCACTTGAATGGATTAACATGGCCGCTATGCGAAGAGTACAAAGAAGAAATTTAACCCAGGATAGGATGACAATCCCTCGGTCAGACTTATATAAACTGGAGGAACAGACAAGAGAGCGAAGATCTCTCATAAACAATCTTAAGTGGGGAGACAAACCCCAGAGAAAAATTGGTAGTGGTCGATTTGTGAGTGATGATTCTAGGAAGAAAAGTCCTCATTATAAAGCTTCTAATGGACGGGACCAGATGAGTTCCATGAAAAATAAGTATGATAAATTAAAGATCCAGATGTAACTTTATTAAGGACCTGGACAGATGAGAAGGCGGAAGAGACTGTTACCTCATCTTATCAATATGTGAACGAACTGACCACTCGTTTGAAAGCTGGATGGAAACTGGCAAATGATAATTTGAAGCAAGCCAGGAAGAAACATGCAGCATATTTTAATAGGAAGGCAAAGGACAGGGAACTGGCAGTCGGAGAGAAGGTGCTGCTTCTACTACCGGGAAGCCAGAATAAATTACAAATTGGTTGGCAAGGTCCATATACGGTTCTAGAGAAGGTGTCTAGAACAAACTATAAAATTGACAAAAAGGGGAAGGAAAAAGTTTATCATGTAAACCTGTTAAAGAAGTATCTGGACAGACCACTCCAGGAAAGCACCCCCTTATTGACCTTGGCTATTGCAACCCAGATGCAAAAAAGAACCACTCACCTCACATGAATACCCATTACATCCTTGTGAAACAGCAGCACAGGTAAAAGTCAGTAAGCACCTGACTAAAAACCAGAGGGAGAGAGTTCAACAGTTTCTGGAGGAACATACAGATGTATTAACAGATAAACCAGGCCATACAAATTTGCTACAGTATGACATGAAACTGGTAGACTCAAACCCAATCTGTATGAGAGCCTATTCTATTCCGTTCGCGAAGGAGAAGGCATTAAAGGAAGAAATAGATTATTTATTGAAGGAGGGGATTATTTCGCACAGTGAATCATCTTTTAGTTCTAGTGTCGTTTTGTTGAGGAAACCGTCTGGGGAACACAGACTGTGCATAGATTACAGGAAACTGAATGCTGTCACAGAAGGACAAGTGGATCCATTACCAGACACAAAACAGCTATTTGCCAGACTGAACAAGGCAAAATACTTTTCAAAAGTGGATCTTAGTAAAGGCTATTACCAGATCCCAGTGAAGCCTGAAGTGAGACCTTATTTGGCTTTTAGCACTTCGGATGGACATTATGAATTCAATATGCTACCATTCGGACTGAAAAATGCTCCGAGTGTGTTTTCAAGGATGATGCAAAATTGTTGGACCCCCTGAATAACCCATGTATCACAAATTTCATGGATGATATTCTCGTCGCCACAGAGACATTTGAAGAACACATTGAAGCTCTGGAGATGTTGTTTGATAGACTTCGGGAGGCGAACTTAACTGCTAGGCCAACAAAATGTTGTATTGGATGCAAAGAGTTGGAATTCTTGGGGCACACTGTATATCAGGGTAATATGACCCCTGATCCTAAGAACTTGGAAAAAACTGCAGAGAGCACCTAGGCCGCAAACCAAAAAGGACGTGCGATCATTCGTGTCGTTATGCGGATTTTATCAGAAATACATCAAAAATTTTAACGCCATTTGTGCTCCTCTGACTGATCTGACTCGCAAGGGACTTCCAGATAAAATTATTTGGACTGCACAATGTGAATTAGCGTTCCAAGAGTTAAAGGAAAAACTCACTAGCAAGCCTATTCTCAAACTGCCTGATTTGACACAGGACTTTGTCTTAAGAACCGATGCAAGTAATGTAGGACTTGGAGGGGCTTTGTTGCAAAGATCATCTTCACCTGATGGGGAACTGAAACCAGTCGCTTATGCAAGCCGCAAATTGAATAAGGCGGAACAAGGATACTCCACAAGCGAAAAAGAATGTTTAGCATTAATCTGGGCAATAAAGAAGTTTCAAATCTATCTGTATGGTAGGACATTTGTGGTGGAGACGGATCATCAGCCTCTCGTGTTCTTGTCTCAGGCTAAGCATGAAAACGCAAGATTGCTGAGGTGGTCTTTATTGCTTCAACCTTATCAGTTTAGTATCCAATATATCCCAGGCAAATTGAATGTCGGTGCAGATTTCCTCAGTCGGCACCCCTGTGATCAAAATTAGAGTAATGGCAGACGGGAGGAGTACTTTTACCTATGTGTATCGCTGGTTTTGGAACTTGCCATAGGCATGTTTTCAGGTGGGGAGATGTGTAGTGAAATTGACAGAGATACAACGGTAAAATTCCTCCAAGGATAACATTTAAGGATAAAAACATAATGCGTAGGCTGCTGATGTACATGATCGCCTAGACCGCGGGTCATCACCCTCCATAAATTTGACTTGCTAGACCGGAGGGGAACGGAGGATCAAAAAGGAAAAAATATGATGGAAAGGCTAAAGAGACGCAATTGGGGGATGGGGTGGGGGGGGGGAGGGGGGGAATGGATGAAAGTAAAAATCCACGTTCCCCAAATTGACACGAGGTACGGAATTGGACGTTTTGCGATACCAAGCGCTTGATTTGAATTTGAGCGGAAGAACGCAGATGTCTGAAAAAAAATTACAAAAATTAAAAAGTAAATTTTTCTTAATATTAATGTTAGGAATATAAAAATTAGCTGGCCAGATGGCCTATTCTGAGCAGTGAACGAATATGGTTTTAATTTTACAGACGGATAGATAATATTGAAAATAATGACAAAAGACAGTGTAGTTTACATCAGCCACAGACTGCATTGAATCTAACATATCGTTATTTGCACACAAAAACACGACCTTGGACACAGATGTTCAAATTTACTTGGCATAGAAGTGAAGGGACATTGGTGGTAGCTGTGTCTAAATATAACTTTTTACAACAAAAATTTGAAGGGGAGAGAACGGTTGGGTCAAAAATCGAGCACAATTTTGTAGAAACACAAGTAGAGACGGACAGACTAACAGATAACCATCCATACGTGACTGAAGCTTGACTGAAATGACTTTAGTGAGGAAATTTGAAATTAAAAATAAACCTCGGCAGTGATTGGCCACAGACAATCATATCATTAGCGCTCAGAGCGCATTTGGGGTCATTCTTCAATAATTGTTCAGTGTTAGACACAGATTTTAAAGTGTGGTGTTTTCCCATATGAAAGACAGTGAGTTAAATTTAGGGACGCCATCCTATAGCCAGCAGCTCAGCTGAGTTTTGCTAGCACTTCTGTGTTAATTATTCATAATCTGGTAAGATTGAAATTATTTCTTTATATATTTTGAATATTGTTTCATGTTCGAGTGATTTGATACTGCCATATCATAATCTAGCCTTACAAACAAGTAGGGATTTTGCTCTAGACCCCCCGCCCAAGTCAGGGTCTAGGGACTAACAATGTACCTAAACACCAGCAAGGATTATGCAAGACAGATCAAGAGTTGAGAATAAGGAAACATATTACCTATCCTCTTTTAGGGTAGAAAACTAATAATTATTTTTCAGAATCTATAGTCTGGGAGGATCTATCGGATGTAAACCCACCATGGTAACTGTGCTGTTTGGTCAGAGAGATCTGACCTGTCTGTATAATGTGGTTGTTGTGTCAGTGTGGTGTCCAGACGTGGGTAGAGAATAGATTTTGACACATGGCCCATACTTTGATTGCAGAGCTGCGAGTTTCTGTCGTCCACGAAGAAGTATCTATTCGGGTGGTGATTTACACAAGTGTATCTGTGCAGTCCTTGTGACAGAGACCACCATTAGTGCCCGCCAGCACGGAGAGGTGGGACCGCCTGATTTCAGCACCAGAGCTACAAATACCAGATGAGTGAGCCTCTGGTCTGCTGGATATTCACCAACCCCATTTAGTTGCAGATACCCCATAAAATTCCCACCATTTTCTGGACACTATGTAGTCAATATAGACAGGTGTGATGAGACCACCCCAACAGCACAGACAATAAATATCCTCCTTAGTAGCTGACTACCAGAACATTTTAATAAAACTAACTATTCTAGTACTTAAATATGTACACTTTTGCATTTATTATGTAACATTCCATGCATAATTTTCATAAATTTTAAATCCTTCTTTTTAAAACAAGTTCTGGTCAAAATAAAACTTGATCCAGAACAAATAAATGTAATATAATTATATCAAAAACTTTACACACGTGAGTTAGTTCAGTGTATTGTAACACTTGTTAATCTTATTAGTCTTGTTAAATATCTATGGGTATATTTATAACTATCACACCACAGTACACATCATAACCCTAGACACTTTACGCAGCTACATTCATAAAAAAAAAAATTAAGTGTGAGGTCGTAGTGGTAGCAAGAAAGGCCTTCTGACAATTCTCAATTACATTTTATCTCAGGAGCCTTCACAGCTGGCCTCATACAATTTACATGTAGTACCATCATCATCATACAAAACCATCAATACCACTACAGAGATAACTAGCTGCACAGGCTTCATGCATCTCCAGGCGTGTACTTTATTGTGTAATATGATATGAATTTTTATACTTTTATTACTGTTACATGTCCGATATAGTGGGCATAACTGCGAGAAATACACAGCACAGGGGACACAATTGTGAATAGTACGAAGATTGTATCATGGTGTTCAGCGAGGTTATAGTTATGAAGTATAAAAACCGGATATGGCTTGTAAATTTAAAGGGTCACAGTAGACCTATAAATACGGGTGAGCGATTTCATTCGTATTTCTTTCTCTTCCGGTTACGCTTGGGTTGCTACGAGTTCTCTAGCAGGGTTAACGTGGGAGGTCCATTTCCTGTAGTTATGAACGAGAAACAAGCCAGGAGAAAAATCGAAGAACGAACAGCAATTTTATGAAAACAACAATTTGTAAGACATTAGAAATTTTATGAAGACGACAATCCGTTAGACATTAGAGATGTTATGAAGGCGACAATCTGTTAAACATTAGACATTTTATGAAGACGACAATCCGTTAGACATTAGAAATGTTATGAAAACGACAATTCGTTAGACATTAGAGATGTTATGAAGACGACAATCCGTTAGACATTACCGATTTTATGAAGGCGACAATTCGTTAGACATTAGAGATGTTATGAAGACGACAATCCGCTACACATTACAGATGTTATGAAGACGACAATCCGTTAGACATTAGAAATGTTATGAAGACGACAATCCGCTACACATTACAGATGTTATGAAGACGACAATCCGTTAGACATTACCGATTTTATGAAGGCGACAATTCGTTAGACATTAGAGATGTTATGAAGACGACAATTCGTTAGACATTAGAAATGTTATGAAGACGACAATTCGTTAGACATTAGAAATGTTATGAAGACGACAATTCGTTAGGCATTATTGTTTCCAATGAGCTTGGAAGGTAACGTGTATTTAGTCTCGAAATAGTTAAACACGATAATGGGGGAAAGAACACAGTCGTCAGGTATATATTGTTTACAATCGAATAAATCGTCAAGATAGAAAAAGAACATGTCACGATGTGTTAACCGCCATACTGCAACTGTTATTTGTGTAGACCCATTAACTAGTTCTATCACTAACAAAGAACTACTTACTCGGAGTAACCATGAGGACATACACACCATCATAGCTGGCAGACGCTGGAGTTGGGTTGGTCACGTCCTCAGAAGAGGATGCCATCACAAGAACAGCTATGCTATGGACCCCCGAAGGAAAGCGAAAGAGGCCGACCAAAAACAACCTGGCGGAGAACTGTGGAGACCGAGATGCACAGAATGAACCAGAGTCGGGGCACTGTAAGAAGGATGGCCGCCAACCGAACAAACTGGAAGCAGTTTGTTGCTGCCCTACAAGACGCCACCAGGTGTGATAGTCACTGACTGCTTTGACAGTCGGCGGCTAAGTATAAAAGAAGAAGTGGAAGAAGATTAACTAGTCCAAAAGTGAGATGTTCAACGGTTTTCGTTTAATGATAAAGACTAAGCGAAAAAAAAGCCACGAGAAGAATCGAGGAACTGCAGAAATTTTAAGAAGACGACACTCTGTTAGACATCGCTTTTTTCCATTGATCATCGATGGTAAAGTGTATCCAGACTCGTGATATATAAACAAGATAATGAAGTAAAGTGCATTTTCGTCAAGTAGATGTTTTTCACAATCGAAAAAAATCAATATAGAAAAAGAACATGCCACGAGGTGTTAGCCGTCTGACTTCATCTTTTGTATGTGTAGACTAAATAACTAATTCTTCTTCTTCTTCTTCCTCGTTCGTCCTGAAAAGGACGTTGGTTGCGATGTGTCTGTTTACAGCGAAGCTGCGATATCTGCGCCTTTCTGCCAACACATCCGACTTCAGCACGGCATTTTTTGGGAACGGGTTTGCCTTCCCTCTTCGATCCCTACTCTCTCAGCCAGACTGCAGTGATGCAAGCCTGTTTCCATGACCACCACTTGGAGGTGGAGTAGGGTCTTGGTCAGCTCTGGATCGCTGACCCTGATGCAAGCAGTCAAGCTATGGGTCGCTGACTGCATTCTCTGTTGCTGCGTCTTTGGGTCCCAATAACTAATTCAAGATGGAGATGTTCAGCTGTCTTCGCTTAATGATAAAGACCAAAAATAACATGAATGCGAATGAAGAAATTTTTTTCATTTTGTTGGTTAATCAACAGAGACATTTTTTAACTTGGTCAAATTTTCACAACATATTCAAGCTGTTTTCCTTTTAACGAGGGAGGTTAAAATAACAGTAGAATGTAAGATGAAGGACGAAGGCAGAGGTGTCACTAGGGGGGTGCGTAGGGTGCGAACCGCACCCGAGTCACACCATCAGAGGGGGTAATCAGCTGAGGGGGTGACACCAAAATGACTGTCTATAAAATTTTTGTGCAGTGTTTTTTCATAAATTTTTTTATAAAAATATCCCTGTAGTTAGTTATAACCACAAAAAGCATTTTTCGTAAGCCCAGCTTACATGTACTGTATCAATATACCTACCAGGCTAAAACTCTATGCTAGTTTACTTTTTGAACCTTCTAATGCGCATTATGGTTTAGTCGAGATGTTCACTAAGTGCTGAAATGCTTGTGTATTTGTTCCTGTTTATTATTTTGGTATTATTTCATTTATATTTCCATATGCATTTACGAGTAACATTAGAGAAAAAACATTACTAAGGATTCTGTATGGTCTGGTACGGGGGTGACACCATGAGTTACCGCACAGGGTGACACCAACCTTAGAGACACACCTCTAGACGAATGTTTTTGTTTTTCCAAAATTAAAGTGATGACAAGGTAATAATGTCAAGCCAGAATTATGAGTGAAAGAGATGTCACCTGTTGTATTTTTCAATTTGAATTATGTAGATAAGTTGCGAGAATAAATTGTGAAAAAACTTGTGTGTTGAGAAAATTACTGGTGACGGTAAATAGAGAGTTCAAGGCTGAACAGATAAGAAACATTATCATAATTATTATATACTGTTCAAGAAAAGAAACGCAACATTATTGCAGTGGTAATGGACACCAAATTTCAAACTTGTACCAAATTTTTATTTTACGGAATTAATGTTTCAATCTTGGCATGAAGAAACTTTCAGACTTTAACAATGAAATGATGTTCATTAAATTTGGTTTGGACTTTTATTCCTTGCGATTTAGGCCTCCGTTTCAGTAAGGTGTATGACCTCCTCTGGCCTCTATCAGAGAATGACATCTCATTGACAAGGATCCGATTAGCCGTTGGATCTGTTGTTGTGGGATGGCTGCCCACTCTTCCCGCAGTGCAAGAGACAACTGTCGGAGATTGGCTGGAGCAACGTCTCGCTGGCGGAGTCGTCTGTCGAGTTCATCCCATAAGTGTTCTATGGAGTTCATGTCTGATGACATGGCTGGCCACGGAATGGTCTGGACGTTGTTGTCAGCGAGGAACTGGGTGGTGAGTTGTGACACATGAGGTCGAGCGTTATTCTGCTGAAAAATCGACCCTCGTGCAGCCAGGAGTAGAAGGACGTGATGACGAAGAATTTCAGCGACGTATCGTTGGGCATTCAGAGGTCCTTCAATTTGCCCCAGGTCACTTCTTCCCATGAAGTTGATCGCCCCCCATATCAGTACACCTCCACCACCATGTGGAGAAGCCTCATCAACGCTGTTCTTGGCGTAGCGCTCATGGACTCTGCGGTAAACTCTTCTCCATCTATCGTGTTGCTGGAGCACAAAAAATGATTCATCACTAAACCAAACCCGTCTCCAGTCATTCCCAACGGTCCATTGACGATGCTGGTGCGCCCACTGCAGTCGGTTCTAGCGATGCCGGTCCGTAAGAACAGGACCTCTGTAGGGTCTTCGAGCCCAAAGACCAGAGTCGTGCAGCCGGTTCCTGACCGTTTGATCTGAAATTCGACGAGCTGCTGACATTGACTAGACTGTGGAGGACGCAGATGCAAGTCGATTTTGTAAACAAAATAGTGCTTAAGGGAAAGTCATTATTGAGTTACTTCCCTTGAAAGTTGTGCCCTCTCTTCGATCGAACTCCGCGGGTGAGTCCAGTTTTCTGCGATTTATTCTTCGTTTGGGTAATAATAGATTGTTCTTGCTTCAGAATATCTATGGCCTGAATTTATGTGTATTGTTTGTCTGAGTAGGACGAGTCTGTCTTATATCTGTATATCTTTACATATCTAAGTCGAACTATATGTTCTGTTGTCTCTAGAGAGGTCAAAGGCTATTCGGCGGATGTGTCGCTAGAGTGTGGTGTGATTTGGCTTCGTCCCGATAGGGACTGTGTTTTCTATGTCGGCTTGTCGCCGGGAAAAAGTGATCTCAGTATTGGTGGGGAAAGTGATAGTCGTCTAGACCTATCGTGTATGCTTTACCCCAGTGTTTATTCGTATTGCCAAGGAATGGCATTTTCATATTTCTGATACCAAGGTAATAATAGACACTCTTATGAACTCTCGTACGAAGCCACCATTTTCGATAGGTACGATTTGAATGTCTAAGAGAATATATTTGACTCGATGAAAACGACTTCGATTCCTAGCAGCACTATATCCTGTAGATTGCAGTCAATTGTTCATGATCAAATCTACAGAGCAATGAAATATTTTATGAATGACTAACTTTAGGACAGATTCATTATCTGTATCCAAACGTGAGTGACAGCTCACGAGTGAAGCCATCTTGGAACCAAAACATGTAGTGACTTTCAAGAAGAGAAAAGGGATGCCCGTATTATCGCTTGTTTAGTCCAGAGATCACTGCTACACATGAGAACCCGTTATTAGCGGTTCAATATTATTATATGGAAAAATATGTGCTGAACATTATGTTGGAGAATCGTCGCTAAACGAGATTAGGTTTAGAAGCCATCTGAAATATTGTTTATAAGCTGACGTGCTCAGTCAGTGAAGTCAGATGATATATATGTATGGGCGATACTGAGGGCTTGGCTACTGACAGTCCTTTATACTATTATTCTACATGAGTGCCCATGTAACATTGCAAGACCATTTATCCACTGTACCATGATGTATTATGCCAACCTGTGATTTGTCACTATCTGTGCTGTCGAGTGTGTACGTCCAATTAAACTTTAGAAAAGGTACACAGTCGTTGGTGTCGATGACTTCCAGCCATACATGAGTGTGAGAAAAGAACATTTGTCAACACCACGAACCCTTATTATCATTCGCACATTATACACTCAATCCATGTCTACACACCACTGCGTAGGTCAAGTTGACATTCCATACACTACAGTGGAGCAAACAACACCATAGAGATCTTATCAACTGATGATGATGATGATGTCTGCTTCCATCCACTTATATCTATCTTTTGGTGGATATCATTAACGGGAATAAAAAAAACCAACTTTATCAACAACTTTATCAACTGGTGGACCAGCTTTCTGGGTTTGACCTCGCAGAAGTTCAGAAGTCAACAGAGTACCGATACCAGACCGTTTCCTGTGGCTGATACGACACACTTGCAGTATTGGTTTGCTATTTGTCAACACTTCGTCACGTGACCTGTCAAGTGAATGCAGTATGTAGGTCAGCGTTGTTGACATTTTTACATTAGACATTACAGAGTTTCACAGAACAGTTGGATCAATTCTTGTCAATATTAACAGGAAGACAGTATTAGTGAACTAAGAAGTCCTATTTTCATCGATGGATCTTCTTGTTTTCTGTATATGAACTTTAATATTTAAGGCCAGAATGTTTAATTGAATAAAGTGGCAGTTTGTTTATTTTCATAAAAATAACTTTGCCATTACTGTAAAACTGAGCCTATTTTGCAACACATACTATCATACACATAATTTATATATATTTATGTTTACATGTTATTTGTTTGTATAGTATGTTAGTTTCTATGTCAGCGGGTTGTGTTTAAGGTTGGGCGGCGTCCTCACAACAGAATATCCCACGTCATAGAGGGTCCGTTGTGGGCGTTTTCTATAGGTGCAATTTTCTTGATTGAAAATTTGCTGCGACAACTGTTGCTTTTGTGTTAGCTGTGAAGTCTGTAATTATTGTTATTTTTGTAATATTTCTTTGTTCTTTAGTTTTGTTTTGATTTGTTTGTAATTTGTTGGTCTAACCTTTTCTATCTTTCAGTTCTATTCACAATTTATATTCATATATTGTGACGTCATTTGTGTTGTTATTCTTTGCAGATTCAGTGATTATTTTCATTGATTTCCCTATTTGATTTATTTTGATTTCTGCAAACGTTCTTGTATTGTCAGTCCTATTTGTACTTTATGTATTCTGTTGGTTGACATATGTTTTATATAGGTATATTTCATAAGACACAATTGCCTGTGCACTGCACTTGGATTATGGTATAAACCAGTACCTGATTATTATTACTATTATACAAGACCTTATTAAAGGCTTGTGACCCACAGATATTGGGATAGTATACTGATTAATCAAGTCATTGAGAACTTGTGGTATTATTATTATTTCAGGTGATTAGTATTATTGTTAGACATCATGTCTACATTGGAATACTTCATTACACAAGGGAAAGCCCTTGATAAGACTGGTCAACAATTAGAACAATGGGCTGTTGCTCAATATGACAAAGCATTAGCTGCAGAAGAGAGAAGAGCTATGGCAGAAGAGAAAAGATTAGAAAGAGAAGCTGAGGCTGCTGCTGAACAAAAGAAATTGCAGATGCAGGTGGAGGAAAGGAGATTTGAAGCTGAACAAAAAAAAATTAGAAAGAGAAGCTGCAGCTGAACAAAAAAGATTAGACAGTGAAGCGGAACAAAAAAGATTAGACAGTGAAGCTGAACAAAAAAAATTAGAAAGAGAAGCTGCTGCGGAACAAAAAAGATTAGACAGTGAAGCTGAACAAAAAAGATTAGACAGGGAAGCTGAACAAAAAAGATTAGACAGGGAGGCTGAACAAAAAAGATTAGATGCTGAAGAGAAAAAAGCAATAAGAGAACATGAATTTGAGTTAGAGAAATTGAGATTGACAAGTATGAGTAATGTTAATCAGGCATCTAGTGGTAATGGTAAACCTTCTACTTACAAGGTTAAGGTTCCACCGTTCAATCAGTCCAGTGACGATATTACATTCTGGCTGGATAGATTTGAACGTTCTTGTCGTACACATAATGTGGATAAATCACAATACGCTAATCAATTATCAGAAAACTTGAAAGGTGAATCTTTGACTAGATTATGCCTTGTAGGAGAAGCAGATAAGGATAATTATGATGTCATTAGGGCGGCTTTGATAAAAAAATATCAGCTAAGTGAGGAAGGCTATCGCCTTTTATTTAAAACGATGGTGCCTGAGACGGGTGTAGAATTCTCAGAATTCACTGCAAAGGCACGTCTCACAGTTGATCGTTGGATTGAGCTTTCCAAAACAGAAAAAACGTATGAAGGACTTATGGATTTGTTGCTCAGAGATAAGATTATGTCATGTGTGAACAAACCTTTCCTTGAATTTATACATGAGCGTAAACCCAAATCTCTAAAAGAAATGGAAGAATATTGTTCCCAATATGTCACTGCACACCCCGACGTGACTTTTGGCAACACTAAGATTAAGGAGAGTATGCCAGTTGCTTCAGCAACACCATACAATCCCAATTATTCACACAGATTTCAGGGACCTCAAAACAGATTTGATAAAAAAGGTAACCATAATAGTTATCAAAACCAAGGTAACCAATCATTTCAGGGTTCTTCTTCAAAGAACTGGAGACGAGCTGATAGCTCTCGACACAGGGGTGGTCATAATTATAGGAATTTCCGTAGAGGAAGTAATTATAGAAACTATCAGGGTTATCCGTCTTGGAGTCAACAAGATCATAATTACAGAGATACTCATTATAATGAATATGATAATGGTAACCAAGGGAACTATGACTCAAACCCAAATAGGGGTTACAATAGAGGTAACAATAACTACAGAGGTGATAATAACCGAGGTAGATCTCAATACAAAAGACATAAACCACATTTTCAGGCAAACTCTGCACAACAAGAGTCCAATGAAGCCTATAAACAGAGTAAAGATAATAATGATGCTAGTAATATGGCATGTGCCGCTTTTGATTTTGGGAGAGCATCTCAGTGCCCCCAATGCAAAACGTTATTTGAGCCAACCACAGTGTCTACTTTAAGCTGTGGCCATCCTCTTCCTGCTCTTCCGGCATCAGTCGCGCATGATGGAAGAGGTTCTCTTGTCTTACATAAGGGTTTAGTGAATAACAATCCAGTCTCTGTGCTATTTGATTCTGGATGCACCACAATTGGTGTTAGGCAGTCACTCGTAGATCCTTCCCGTGCCACTGGACAAGTAGTCAAATGTGTAACATTTGGCGGCACATTAGAGAAATACTCTACTGCTATCATTAGGATTGCTACTCCTTTCTTTACAGGAGATGTACACGCATGTCTTCTTCCGAATCCGATCGCTGACCTCATCATCGGTCGCATTCACGGAGTCAGAGAATGCACTCCGCAACAAATTTCCACGTGGGAAAGGCAAAACATGCAGATTGCTAACGCTGTAGTCACTAGAGCTCAGGCTCTTAATATGCCTCAAACTTCATCTACTGAAGATAATGAAGTGCATAACCAAGATAATCCCTTGGTAATTTCTCGTGACTCGTTTATAAAACAGCAAGAAGATGATCCCACTCTGAAGAAATTCTTCATTCTTGCAACTAAAGGTGATCCGAATAAAGACACAAGTCGTAAATCGTGGATTACAAAGAAGAATGGCGTACTTGTACGTATGGTTCAAGACTCCATTACGTCAAGTCATTCTCAAATCCTGGTTCCCAAGAATTTGAGAGTTAAAATTTTGCAGCACGCTCACGACTCTCAGTGTGCTGGACACATGGGTTTTTCCCGTACTAAGTCAAGAGTCCTTGCGGCTTTCTTTTGGCCATTGGTAAACAAGGACATACGGATTTATTGTCGATCTTGTAAAGTATGTCAGGAAGTTAAATCCAAAGGTCCACGGCATGCTGCACCCATTCAGGCGGCGGACATTCCTATTCGGCCGTTCCAAAAAATGGCCATAGACATAATTGGTCCATTTAAGATCAAGTCTGCCAGAGGACATCAGTTTATCTTGACGTGTGTTGATATGTGCACACGTTGGCCAGAGGCTATTCCTCTGAAGAGCATTACTACTGCTGATATTGCAGATGCTCTTTGGCTTATATTTTCTCGTCTGGGGTTCCCCGGAGAGATATTGTCAGACCATGGCACCCAACTAATATCAGATACCATGTCTCAAGTAATGTCTACTCTGCAGATAGATAGATCTTTAAGTAGTATCTACCATCCAATGTCTAATGGTATGGTCGAACGCCTTAATAGAACACTTAAAAACTTACTGGGGAAGATAACTGAGGATCATCCTCAAGACTGGGACAGAGTTTTACCTGCGGCCCTCTTCGCTTACAGAGAGGTACCCAATGAACATACAGGATTTTCTCCCTTTGAACTCGTCTTTGGCGCGCGTCCGCGTGGCCCTATGTCGTTGCTTCACGATCTCATTACATCTGACAATATTGACGATGACACAAAGTCATCCTACGAATATGTCATCGCGTTGAGACAAAAGATTATCGAAGCATGCAAATTAGCAACTTCTTCTTCTGAATTTGCGAAACAGAAGGCAAGGCAATTTGCCAATAAGAAGAGATGCTTACGACAACTTTGTCCTGGTGACAAAGCATTTGTATTACTACCTTGTAGGGAAAACAGATTACTTATTTCTTGGAAAGGTCCGTACGATATAATATCGAAAATTTCCGATGTCGACTATATTGTCGATATTGATGGGAAGCATAAAACCTTCCACATCAATATGCTTACTGAATTCCATGAACGTCCGGATTATTTGCAACCCATTTTCCAAGCAACGGACAATTCTCCAGTACCACATGGTCATTACTCATCACTGTCCGTGATACAGGATGAGGAAACAAGTTTTTCAGATGTAAATCTTCCTCTTCCAATGATCCCACTTCATTCTAGTGAATCATGGAAGAACGTTACTGTCTCCCCTGATTTGTCTCTAGGAGAACAGCGACAAGTTTCAACTATGTTGCAAACATTTCAGGATGTACTCACTGACATCCCTGGACAAACGCATGTCATTGAACATGACATTGTTCTAACTGACCATACTCCTATTAGGATTAGACCTTATCCTATACCTATACATTTTCAAGCACAGGTCGAGAAAGAGTTGGATGAGATGATAGATTTGAAAATAATCGAACCATCCACCTCTGCATATTCTTCGCCGATGGTTATTGTTCGTAAAAAAGACAATAACATACGTCTTTGCGTTGACTATCGAAAATTGAATCAAGTAACGAAGTTCGATGCCGAACCTATGCCTTTACTGGAAGAGCTACTTACTCGACTCTCCAAATCTCATTTTTTCACTAAACTTGATTTGTCTAAAGGATATTGGCAAGTTCCTTTATCTGAACGCGCCAAACCTCTCACGGCTTTTTCAACACCTAGAGGTTTGTTCCAATGGAATTTTATGCCTTTCGGTCTTATGAACGCACCAGCTACATTCGTACGCATGATGCGCCGAATCCTATCTTATCGGTCAGATGTCATTGCATATCTAGACGACATCTGTCTTTTCAGCGATACTTGGGAAGATCACTATTCGGGGTTAGATGAATTGCTGTCTACTTTGCGTGAGCACAACCTGACAGCGAAACCCTCTAAAGCCTATATTGGTTTTAGCGAAATTTCTTTCCTAGGCCACCGAGTTGGTCATGGTTTCCTAAAGACAGAGGACCATAATACTAGTAAGATACTTAACATCTCAATCCCTAAGACTAAAAAACAGGTGAGAAGTCTGTTAGGTCTTATTCAATTTTATGGCAGATTCATTCAGAATCTATCCTCTATCATGGCACCTCTCTCAACACTTCTAAAGAAAGGTTCGCCTAATGTGGTCCACTGGTCTCAGGAATGCCAATGCTCTCTGGATAAGATTAAAACACTGTTTTCAACACCACCTATTTTAGTGCTACCCACTAAAGATAAGACATTCGTTCTTCGTAGTGACGCTTCATCCACTGGGATTGGAGCGGCACTAATGCAAGAGTACTCTGGAACTCTGCATCCTGTAATGTATATTTCCAGAAAACTTAATGCGGCAGAAAGGAATTATTCGGTTTTAGACCGTGAGCTATTAGCTATGGTTTGGTCGATCCTCAAACTACAGAGATTCCTTCTAGGCGCACATTTCATAGTAGAAACCGACCAAAAAGCTCTTACTGCTATACAGAGTAAGAATTTGAAGAGCTCGAGGTCTACTCGATATGCAATTGCTCTTCAACCTTTTCATTTCTCTGTGCGAGCTATTCGTGGATCAGATAATGTGATGGCAGACATTCTGTCAAGATGCCCACATGATTCCACATAACTATTAGGGCTTAGACTTCTTGATATGTCTAGTTCTATAGTAGTTCCTTTTCTATATCATGATAGATACACATTTGTAATTTAATAATATAATGATTGTATCACTACATAGCGGTTCATTGATGTTTATTCACCGCTGTGCTTTGATGATTTTTTTTTTCTTCATAAATCATAAATTTAAGATATCTAATGCGAAATGATGATATGAATTTTTTAGGCATTGTGTAATTGCCAGAATTGTATTATACTTTGATGACACCTTCCTGGAAAAATATACTTGTAGAGAAATAATTTCTCTCAGTTTATGAGACACATTCTCACCAGTCGCTCCATAAGTCGACTTAGCCTCATATTAGGCGTTATAGGTATTCCTGATATTTTCATCTGCGCATTATTCATGCGTTGTGAGCCTATTGTACGTTGCTCCTAGATGTATTTCAAAAAAAAAAAAATGTTCCATTTTTTTTTCCCGGGAGGTGTGGTAAGACTGTTACGTGCAGTCTTGGATATCTTACAATATTATACATTGGTATTCTTGTTATGTTCGCAAATATTTTGTAAACAAAATAGTGCTTAAGGGAAAGTCATTATTGAGTTACTTCCCTTGAAAGTTGTGCCGTCTCTTCGATCGAACTCCGCGGGTGAGTCCAGTTTTCTGCGATTTATTCTTCGTTTGGGTAATAATAGATTGTTCTTGCTTCAGAATATCTATGGCCTGAATTTATGTGTATTGTTTGTCTGAGTAGGACGAGTCTGTCTTATATCTGTATATCTTTACATATCTAAGTCGAACTATATGTTCTGTTGTCTCTAGAGAGGTCAAAGGCTATTCGGCGGATGTGTCGCTAGAGTGTGGTGTGATTTGGCTTCGTCCCGATAGGGACTGTGTTTTCTATGTCGGCTTGTCGCCGGGAAAAAGTGATCTCAGTATTGGTGGGGAAAGTGATAGTCGTCTAGACCTATCGTGTATGCTTTGCCCCAGTGTTTATTCGTATTGCCAAGGAATGGCATTTTCATATTTCTGATACCAAGGTAATAATAGACACTCTTATGAACTCTCGTACGAAGCCACCATTTTCGATAGGTACGATTTGAATGTCTAAGAGAATATATTTGACTCGATGAAAACGACTTCGATTCCTAGCAGCACTATATCCTGTAGATTGCAGTCAATTGTTCATGATCAAATCTACAGAGCAATGAAATGATTTATGAATGACTAACTTTAGGACAGATTCATTATCTGTATCCAAACGTGAGTGACAGCTCACGAGTGAAGCCATCTTGGAACCAAAACATGTAGTGACTTTCAAGAAGAGAAAAGGGATGCCCGTATTATCGCTTGTTTAGTCCAGAGATCACTGCTACACATGAGAACCCGTTATTAGCGGTTCAATATTATTATATGGAAAAATATGTGCTGGACATTATGTTGGAGAATCGTCGCTAAACGAGATTAGGTTTAGAAGCCATCTGAAATATTGTTTATAAGCTGACGTGCTCAGTCAGTGAAGTCAGATGATATATATGTATGGGCGATACTGAGGGCTTGGCTACTGACAGTCCTTTATACTATTATTCTACATGAGTGCCCATGTAACATTGCAAGACCATTTTATCCACTGTACCATGATGTATTATGCCAACCTGTGATTTGTCACTATCTGTGCTGTCGAGTGTGTACGTCCAATTAAACTTTAGAAAAGGTACACAGTCGTTGGTGTCGATGACTTCCAGCCATACATGAGTGTGAGAAAAGAACATTTGTCAACACCACGAACCCTTATTATCATTCGCACATTATACACTCAGTCCATGTCTACACACCACTGCGTAGGTCAAGTTGACATTCCATACACTACAGTGGAGCAAACAACACCATAGAGATCTTATCAACTGATGATGATGATGATGTCTGCTTCCATCCACTTATATCTATCTTTTGGTGGATATCATTAACGGGAATAAAAAAACCAACTTTATCAACCTTATCAGTGACGCAGCCGTATGAAGCGGTCTTCGGCAGGAGTTGTGACTCTGGGTCTTCCACTGCGCGGCCGGTCTGCCACTGAGCCAGTTTCTTGAAATCGCCTGCAAAGACGATTAATGGTGCTTCTAACCACATTAAATTGTCTGGCCACTACACTTTGTGACTGTCCAGTCTGTAAACGTCCAATGATGATGAGTCGTTGTTCTGTAGTGAGATGAGCCATACTTGCGCATTGAATTTTCAACTGAATTTATTCGACGAGCGTCAATCTTTTATAGGCCTTCAATAATATGGTCAGAGAGTTTTGTGTTCAGTACTTTTCACGGGATTCTCATGAACCTGTCACGAGTTATTGTCAAAAATGTTGTTTTTGACCTTGACCTCTTTCATGACCTCACGAATCATTAGGTGAGTACAATTCAGGTAACCACGAGAAGTTAATAACCAGGTGGACACAGTCGATAGGTTGACTGATGTCCAATCAGCGAATATCTTTTATAAAAGTAACACCAAAAAAGTTGCGTTTCTTTTTTTGAACAGTAGAAGTTAAAAAAGGTTTAACCATGAGGACCAAGAACTCGTGTCATTATCGGTCACGAGGTAGCCAGACTACCTTATAGGACCACTGTACTCCATTACCTTTTTCGGTCCAGTCTTTCCGTGAACCGTATTGTGAAGCTGAGGTTTGTGTTCTTGAACCAAATGTGTCGTATTGGTTGTAGTGAGCCAGTGTTGTAAGATGTTTGTATTGGTCGCTGTGAGCCAGTGATGTAAGATGTTTGTAATGTGGCTGTGAGCCAGTGTTGTAAGATGTTTGTAATGTGGCTGTGAGCCAGTGTTGTAAGATGTTTGTAATGTGGCTGTGAGCCAGTGTTGTCAGATGTTTGTAATGTGGCTGTGAGCCAGTGTTGTAAGATGTTTGTAATGTGGCTGTGAGCCAGTGTTGTAAGATGTTTGTAATGTGGCTGTGAGCCAGTGTTGTCAGATGTTTGTAATGTAGCTGTGAGCCAGTGTTGTCAGATGCTTGTAATGTGGCTGTGAGCCAGTGTTGTAAGATGTTTGTAATGTGGCTGTGAGCCAGTGTTGTCAGATGTTTGTAATGTGGCTGTTTATTTTCTTCTCGATCTTACCGCGCCCTCAAAACAAATCTTCTACTGTTTTGGGCCCATATGGATTATAGATAAGTGTGAACGTGGCTGAAGAGAACTTGCAGACGAAGCAAGTGCTTTAAATAAAAACATTTAACAATCCTAACATACGGAAGCGAGGCATGTACAATTAATAAACACGTACCAAAATCCCTATAGGCCACAGAGATGAGCATTTACCAAAGAGTGTTAATAAGGCCAAGTAGAGCTAAAGATAGCAATGAGGATATCCTGAACGAGGTCAATGCGCAAAGAAAGCTGATTCCTCTTGTTAAAATAAAGCAATCCACATTTTTTGGGCATGTTATTAGAGCTAGAATAAATCGTGGTAACAGGAAAGATATATATAGTCAAACTTTGTCTGACGAAATAAGGCTAACGATTTTCTGATCGTCAAAGTCAAGTACTTAACAATACGACTGAAGTAATCAATATTGTTTACAAATTGTCCAAAGTACTATTTAACCAACTGCTTCTACAACCAGTAGTCATACCTTTGAGGTGAGTGTTTTGTATTGTGTTCTCACATTTATTTGACTTTCTATATGCAGATTATTCTTTCCATATCTTTGTTTCTATGTCTTGTTCAATCAGTCAGTCATTACCCTTTACTACCCTAAAGAACATAGAATTGAACAAACTTATGTCAAATCTTCCTGCCCCGTGTCATTAGGTCAAGGTCTTTCCATATCTTCTTCATGTCCTTACTTTCTGTCTCCAGTTCTCTTCTCCGTGTATTCTTTGGTCTATCTCTGTTGCTCTTACCCTGTGGGTTCCAGAACATGGACTGCCATGTAATGCTATCAACAAGTTTCCTCAATGTGTGTCCTATCCATCGCCAGCATCTTCTTCTCATCCCTTGTTCCACTGGCACTTGTCTAGTTCTTGTCATCAGTTCCACGTTGGTGACCTTGTCATACTATTCTTATCCTTCTGTTCTATGCAAACACTCATTTATGAAAGCCTGTAGCTGTTTGGTTGTTGATTTTGCTGTTCTCCAAGATTCAGAGCCATACAATAGGACTGACTTGACTTTTGAGTTGCAGATTCTTATTTTAATGTTGATCTTTATTTCCATTAATCTCCATTTACTTCCTGGTACAATGGAAACCCCTCTTGCTTTTTGTATTATTATTCTGATATCGTTGTCTGTCCCTCAAACTTCCTCTGTATCGCTGTTGAGATATGTGTAGGATTCTACATCTTGTAGTTGTGTTTCTTCAAGTTCAACCCTTTTATCATTTTTTTTTTGCATTTATTCTCATTATCTTTGTCTTTTCCCTGTGTATTTTCAGACCCACTTATTGTGACATCTCATCGAATATTTTCATTTTGTCTTGCGTCTGATACGGTTATAAGACAGAAGAGACAAGTCATCGGTAAAATCTAGATCATGAAGCTGTTTAGTCACATTCCAATGCATTCCATTTCTATTGTGTGTCGTCGATAGGTTCATAACCCAATCTATTACAAGAAAATAAAGGAAATGGAGATAAAAGGCATCTCTGTCGCACTCTAGTATTTTAAACGGTTCTGCAAGTTGTCCACCATGAAGCACTGTGCATATTGTTTTCGTAAGTTTTCTTTATTAAGTTAACGACTTTCAGGGGAAAGTTAATTATAGCTCAACAATTTCCAAAGTGATTCTGTATCTACTCTGTTGTCGTGGGGTGAATGAAAACTAAAAGAAAGACAAAGGCATTTAAATTGGACTGCCAATTTAGTGCAGTGCAGAAGTGGTAAGACATACCGGCTCACAGGGTGTGAGGGTTGTGTGACATATAACGACCAAGATAACAGGTTACTAAGAGACCTCGATCTTTGTTTTCACCTCCACGTTTGTTTTAGTTGTAGCCGCCCAGTCCCTATTTTTTCCAGATCAGACAGACAGAGAGGACATATAAGCGATTTGGAAAACTGTATGTCTGGTACCTATCTTTTGTATCGATTTATTAAAATGTCAGATCGTTTAAAATCAAAAGATAAAAAAGAGGATAAAAATCAATCAAGTTATCTATAAACTTAAGTCATGAATGGGGTAAAATCTAAATATTACGCCATCACAAATGAAAAAACAACAACTGGTTTTGTAAAAAGAGAAAAGAAAAAAAACAATAGAACAAACAGTACACAGAGTCACGACACTAGACATGATAACACTTCCACATGAGGAACAAGTACAAGGAATTGTCTCTAGAGCTATATAGTCACGTTGGCAGCGAAGGTTGAGCTTCCTAGAAGGTGAGCAACACCAAAACCAAGTCTAAACCTAATGTGTAATCCGCTGTGAAAATGTCAACTATCCTGGCTCTCTGAAATAACTGTTTTTGTCGGGGGTTTTCCTTGACGAAGAATTTAGCTTCAGTAGGCCTGCCCTTCTTTGGTCCACCACTGACGGATGATTGAAGTTGTCTGTCGAGGGGGCCAGATGAATTGGTATATATATATATATACACACACACATTTCTGCTATATTCATAACGTTAGCAACCTAACACACTAGGCTTTTAGAGCCAGATGATATATGGGCTCTAAAGGGTATAGTCACTATTTGACTGATTACCCGTCTGCGCTACTATGATCATGCCTTAGCCAGCTACCTATAACGTGTTTAGTAGCACAACGGTAATAGACAGACTTCGTATGACTGCGTGGCTGCATAGCTGCGTAGAGTACTAGGTGATGTTGATTGGTGCTCGATCCTGACTAAAAGCGATAGTTTGTTCTTTGACTTCTGAGCATTTGAACCCTTTGTTGAGCCCAAAACAGAAAAAAGTATCCGTTGGGTTTCTAGCAGAAAAAAAGTATCCGTGGATTTTTCGGGACTGAATTACGATGACTTTGAGTATTCACTTCACGTAACAAGTCCCTGTTCGGTGCTGCTAGTAAATATTAATTTTTTAGAGCTCTCTTATATAGGAAAATTTGCCCCACTAAAAGCATATTATCTCTGTCGTCCTGCTTGCAGGTGGCTACAAAGTGTCGACTGGACTGCTGAGGATATAGATACTTGGAAAACGAAGAGTTTCCCTTATCGACAGGATAAAAGAGTTAAGGTCCGTCGCTTGACGGGGAAGTTTTGAGAACCAGCCGGGCCCATAAGGGGTCCTAAAACCGAGCAGCTCAGGGGACATGAAAATGCGTCGTTGTCGCTGCTGGACTTCTCCCTCTAATTAAAAAAAAGACATTAGAAGAAACGCGCCGACCAACAACACAGTTTGGTTGAAGAGTTAAAACGGGTAAAATGTTTTGCAAGAGGAGCGACCTCCAGGGGCTATCTAAATGAGAACTGACACGCATGAAGGCGGGAATATACATTAAAATACCAAGAAACGTAGAAGAGGGCGTGGCCAAAAGTCAGAGGTAGGAAAAGCGCGCTTTTGACAGGCAGGTCGACAGGAAAATGAGAGGCAACTTATCAAAACTAGCAAATGCTTTTTAATAGTGCACACATCCAACCTAAAGAGGCGCGTTCAACTTTTCCCTTTGCTCTCGTTGATTTGCTACTTATTTCACCACAGGATCAAGAGAAATCACGCCCAACACAGAAATGACAACCTTCAACTCACATGTCAAGTCAGTCCTATTTTTTGGCTCTGAAACGTGGAGAACAACAAAAACAACAACATAATAGCTACAGACATTCATAAATGCGTGCTTCCATAGATTAGAAGGATTGAAATGATATGACACGATCTTTAATGTGTAACTGATGACAAGATCTCTAATGTGGGACTGATGACAAGATCTCTAATGTGGAACTGATGACAAGATCTCTAATGTGTAACTGATGACAAGATCTCTAATATGTAACTGATGACAAGATCTCTAATGTGGAACTGATGACAAGATCTCTAATGTGGAACTGATGACAAGATCTCTAATGTGGAACTGATGACAAGATCTCTAATGTGGAACTGATGACAAGATCTCTAATGTGGAACTGATGACTAGATCTCTAATGTGGAACTGATGACAAGATCTCTAATGTGGAACTGATGACAAAGTCTCTAATGTGGAACTGATGACAAGATCTCTAATGTGGAACTGATGACAAGATATCTAATGTGGAACTGATGACAAGATCTCTAATGTGGAACTGATGACAAGATCTCTAATGTGGAACTGATGACAAGATCTCTAATGTGGAACTGATGACAAGATCTCTAATGTGGAACTGATGACAAGATCTCTAATGTCGAACTGATGACAAAAACCAGACAAGTGCCTGTGGAACACGAAATGAGAAGAAGGCGCCGGAGATGGATAGGACACTCATTGAGGACAACTGCGGATAGCATTACAAAGCAGTCCATGTTCAGAAATCACCAGAGTAGGAGAGACAGGGGTCGACCAAAAACACATGGAGAATAGAACTGCATACAGAATCAAAATAATGAAGAAGACGTGGAAAGAACTTGAGCAGATGGCACGTGACAGTAGAAGTTAGCATATGTTTGTTTGCATATGTTTCTTGGTTAGCTACAGGGTAATGATTGATTGATTGATTGGTTGATTAATTGATTTATTGAGTTGTAGCACGCTTTTTCGTATGCAACTTTCCACATATATGTTCCATTGCTCAGTTCTATCGCATTTCTCTTCTACGGCACTCGCTTTTCTCCAAATAGCCACTTCCTCTCCTTTTCTCTCTCTCTCTCTCTCTCTCTCTCTCTCTCTCTCTCTCTCTCGCACTTGCTCTCTTTCACTATCTCTCTCTCTCTCACACACACACACACACACACACACATTCTATTTTTAAATCTGATTCCGTACTTAGTTTGGGTACATTTTTCTTTATTCGTGTACAGTTACGGGTGTACACTAACTGCGCTGTTTTGAAAAAGACATAATACAGACATCAAAGAAGACGATCAGTCTCACGTAAGCAAATAACTTCTTAACTTGACATTTTCTGTTGCATTTGTGTAGTTCTTTTTAAAATTCTGAGCGTACGATTGACAGAAGGGTAAGAACGCTGGTCTTTGGCCGCAAAGGTCCTGTCTTCGATTAAGGCTATTGACCCGCTCCAGTCTACTAAGCTGTAAATGATTACCTGACTTTGCTATTGAGTTAGGGAAGGAAAGGTAGACAGGAAGGAAACTGGTTACCTCATGTCACGGGATTGCCTCCACGGCTCTGCAGTGATGGTCCGACAATGGCTAAAATTTAGAGTTTCCAATGAGGGTCTTTAATATCTACCTTCGCTCAAGATCACTCTTGGCACAGTTGTGAATAGAAGGATGGTGCTTCTATTTTAGTGAGTCTTCACTTTCAGAAATCAAGCACAACGCTGAATTTATCAAAGCTGTCGTGAACGTTCCTTCTGCCCGCACCTTCTATGAAGATAAAGGTATATTAGCTCGTTTCTGAGATCCCAACTGAATTATTCAGTGAAATATTACGTAAGTAGCTCTGTTGTATTCATATATAAGATAACGTACTCATACGTGTGCACTTCTCTACGTAATAATTACATCAACTTTGAATTTGTAGATAAGTATAACACATTTAATAACCAATTATTATTTATCATGGGTAAATAAATAAATGATGATATTGAATACCAGAGCAAACGAGAAATTTTAAAGTAAAACAACATACATAAATAAAATATTCACCACAAATATTCGCTCCAAAAGTAAGATACATTTCAAAATATTACATAGCAGTGCATTCCAAATATAAATACATGAGTTAATATCAAGAGAAATAAATAAGAAGGTAGCATAAAATAAATCAGAGCACAAACATCCGAAAAATCAACAAGGTGAAATATTTGTTTATGCTAAAATACGCTTCATAGCTCATGTAGGTGTTATTATGCATTTATTCTTGTTTTGGTAGTAAATAATTTCACGTGTTGAGTAATTACCTGGTTAGGTTAATTTAGCACAATGTCAAGTTTGGATATTGGTGATGAGGAATTTCGATAACCATAAATAACATAAGTAGTTATGGATACATTCTTGTTTTGGTAATATATAATTTAACGTTTCGAGTAGTTCCCTGGGTAAGTTAATTTGAACATTGTCAAGTTTGGATTTTGTTGAAGAGGAATTCCGATAACCATAAATTAAATAATACGTAGTCTTTAAAATAAAGTTAAAGCATCCCGTTACATGGCTATTGAGGCATATCGAGAATATGGTGTTATGCCCATATTTTCTTGACCATCGGTGTTGTCATAAAAGGTTTTGATGTTACTAAAATATGGGATATCCTGGACAAATAGGTGTATCAGAGGATACCAGGATAGTGCCAGATAAGAGACTGGTCTTATAAGTAATACCCCCTTCTCTGAAAAGAGCAAGGGTGCATAGACATCAAAGTGGGGTCAAGCTATGTAAGTTCCCAGAGAAGATGATGATGATGGAGTACTCTGAGTCTCTAACTGCTACCTCTTTAGATCCCACAAAGATTAATGAGTTATTGTTGTGTTATTTGGCAAATTGTCTAGGGTAATTTATTTAATATAACAGTTATTAGTTTCAAACAGAACTTTAACTTTAATAAAATTATTAAGCAAGGCTGGATGAAATCTTATGTACAATTTAATTGTTCTGAACCTCAATCTTTTCAGGTCAGGAATACTCAACAGCAATAAAATGATATTTACACATCAAAATAAATATATTGGAAAAACTGTTCCATTTTTGTAGAGTGTTCACTGGAATAACTACACATACAGTTTATGTCCATATGAGTGATAACGTCTGCTAATACTATGCTATAAGTTCTCTTGATTATTTTGATGGTCTTATCTATTCATCCTAAAAAGGGTTGTAATCCTAGTTTGATTACTCTTGGGTGAATGATTGGATAAACTGACATTGGCCTTTATAAAGGACTTATCTTAGAATGTTGCTGCTGATTCTCATATACACAAGTCAGGACCACAAACTTTATAGCTCCTGACTGAGAAGATGGGGTCTGGTTCCAGTTATATAAGGAACTCTCATCTCCCACAAACTTCCTCTCAAGTGAACGAACGAACGAACGAACGAACGAACTTTATTTTCGAAGGGTAAAGAATTGGGCGCGCAGGCCCGTCTAACATTCTGCCCTTCCACTCTCATTAATCTTGCATACTATATCCTTTCATTCCCACATGATGCTTTAAGCATTAATTTAAAGGCATGCAACATTTTAAAGTTACCATAACAGCATTCATTTACAGTATGCAAGCATAATAATAAAAAAAAAATGAGTAGGGTTTTTTTTTTTGAAACAAACAAGCTAGTAAATGGGGGAAAAAAGTAATAATAAAATAAAATAAATAAAACAATAAATAAAAAAATAAATAAATTCTGTATACCGACACTCACTCATGCGGTCAATCCGTCTACAATTAATCTGTATTTTTGGTATGCGGGTACATTCTCACGACTCACATTTCTAAAGTACAGTATTATGTGGGTACATTCACACATACATTACATTATATAATAATATTTTAAAGTGAATATAATAATGATATTACATGGATATAAAACAAATTATTCACACACACAAACATGAGCGGAAGCGGAAAAGAAATGTTGACCTATGGATGAGATGTTGACAGGAAAGGACTGTTGCTATGGGGGTAGATAATCAGTGTTGAGGAAGTGTTTGAAAAGTGCTTTGTTAAAAGAATATTGTGTAGGTAGGCTTTTTAGGTGTGTGGGAAGTAGGCAGAGTGCTTCTCATAAGTAGGCATCCAGAGTTTGGGGACGTACTGATGATCGTTGTCTCCCTTCTACTTTTGAAACAGATCTTCGATCGACGGGGCATTGTTAGATAGAATTGTGTGAGTCAGCTTGGCTTTGTTGTAGAGAAGACGTTTTTTTAGCGACAGTATTTTGGGTTCTTTTCCTGTCCTTGTGTGTGGTGTCGTGCGATTATCGGTGATCAGACGCACTGAATGCAGCCACGAGGTAATTGCGTGATATAAACTGGAATAAAAGGACAACCACATTTCATGTAGAAGTCTTCCTTAATTCACTCACCCACAAACAACATCAAGTCTTACCCTTTTTCAGTTATTGTGCTAACAAGTTAAATACTAATTTAAATCACTACTAACTATTACTGTCGTAATTTGTTACCATATTTTCAAACACTATACACATTTGTTTTCATTTCGAACATGTCTGCAAACTACACACATTCATAATTGGGTCAGTATGGCACAACACATTAGTTTCACTTTCTACTAGCACTCGACCAAATAGTCTGGTTAATCACAGATTAATAATTAACAAAATAAGCAATTAAATATATCTTTCTTACCCACAGGTAAATATATTCTCACACACACAAGCTGAACTGGCCTTCTAAGGGATCTAGAACTGCTCTCAGATCAGAAGGCAGAGACTTGGTCGTTCTGTCTTTTAGTTTATGTCGGCTCGGTGCAGAATTTTGAATCGAATGGTCCAGATCGTACCACCTTCTTACTATTTATATAACTACACCCGCCCAATCAGAGGCAAAGTCAAAAAGTTATTTTTCGAGACTTGTGACTTATGCGGTGTTGATCGTGTTTGTATAATCTGACTAATTTTAAATATTTTATATTATAGTTATTAGTGGACCGATTTTAATTATCAAAAGTGATAATCAGACGGCCCATTGTTCTCTGTCATTCTATATGGTTTTCCTTTAATTATTTCTTTGCATTTCAATCTGGGTAATTTTTAAGTAATTAAATTTGGCCTTACCCTGATGTGAAAATATCACTAAAATAAATGTTTCTACTACAATAAAATTTTATCATGCGTGAATATTTATGCTTATGTGTTAAGCAATATCAGCGCTATAATTTGAGATATTTCCTTCTGTTCAACTGTGGTGAAGTGGGATGTTATAAATATGTATAGGGGACTTAGTGTACAGACTGAGATCAGCTGTAGTCATAACAACAACAGACAGCTAAACAATTTAATTTATTCCACCTCACACTTGGACAAAACACTAGGTGACATCACTATTAACATTTAACACCTCTAAAGGATATCTTAAAGGTGTAATGATAAAAACGTTTTTCACAATAAACAATATGGTAATTCTTTTGCTGTCATGAATGTATATGTGTCCTGATTCAAATACAAAGGGAACCAGGAATCACAATCAATTTTATTCACAAGTTATATGTACAGAATTTTTATCAATATGAATATTGTAAGTGACATACATTATTAAAGTATTCTTTGGTGTCTGTTGTGTGTAGTAATTTGAGGTAATCTGTTTTGTTTGTTCTAGCTCTGTTGGTATTT